>JAJIRX010000298.1:0-43599 GCA_023853785.1 Psilocybe azurescens | reverse complement strand
TGATTCTCAGAGTTGCTGAGAATTAATGCAGAATAGCCAAACAAATGCCAAGGGTCCAGGTCAGTTCAGGCCCAGGTTGGCAGATGTTCTGTCAACTGCTGGGTTGCAATATCACTGCTACGCCATTATAAAAAGCAAATTACATGGTTCAATCCCTGGACCTCATAGTATAACACCTCTGCAATACCAATGCACAAACAGCTGCAACACTAAGATATATTTTTGTTGTTTTTGATCTGATTATAACCATAGTCCCAAGCAGCATTGATGCTGCCAACTGGACCACAAAAGCTAATTGTGGGATTCAAACCCTAGTGTCTACATAGCTCTCCAAGCCACAAACCACTATACTATCAGCCTTACAGAATACATATGTAACCACCATATATGTTGCATGCCTGAAATTCAAGACAGATACCATTTTGGGGGCAACATTCAGGGCAGCATTCAGGGCAGGACCAGGTGGGTACACTTTCTATACTTACTACATCATTTGGCACAAATTCTGTCAATTTTAAGTTTTGGCTGCACAGAAATGGCATTTGGACCCAAAAAAGTTTCAGGTAGGGAGAAATATTTCTGGAGTCCAGGGCAGGTCTGGGAAATGGGGCAGTGCAGGTGATATACCTAGCCAACCAGCCAGCTATGGCACATTCATTGTAATTACTGAATCATATGATATGGTACAGTGTAGATTTCTGTTTAAGGCTAAAGCAACATTCAGCAGCTCAGAGGGACCACTGAACCCATATGATATGCAACACTGTAATTGTCCTTTTTACCATATGATATGTTACAATGGTACATATCTAGCTGGTATGTGCTCTTTCTTCCTCACATTCACTCCAGTCACTCCTTATTTGTCAGATCAAGGTCAGAAAGCTGATGGCACTTAAACACACAGATTAGATTGAACGCCAAACCAAACCTTCACAGGTTTAGTGGAGTCGCATTCTGACTACATTTCAAAAACAGAATACCTGCACGATCAGGCAAGCCTCATAGTTCATTGCAATTGATAGCTGTTATTGACCAATCCCCAGCTAGTAGCGTAATAGTCAGGGGACATGATCATAGAAAGCAACAATTTAAACACTTCCAAATTCTTCCCATGATTCAGTCAGTAGGTTCTTTTCAAGCTACGTTCTTCGCCAGTGATAATCTTTCTTCTGTTCCCAGAATAGCCCACGTTATACGTGCCACCTAAACCCCACCGCCGACCCCCATCTCTGTCGCTCACTTCTGCCAGCAAACCGCAAACAAACATAGTTTGATATTCACCATGACAAACTGACATATGAGTCCGTTATAATCAACCGCCACTCTGATGCTAGGGACTAATATGCAAGTCAGGAGGCATTTTCGGAGAGCAATGATACCATTTAAGTGCTCTGCTTCCTGGTTACTGTGTGGATAGATCATCATGGAGGCACCTGTTAAAACTCTCGTAGCGGGAATAGAAGTGAAAGATCATCTTTCTGGTAGAGTGATATTCCTCACGGTCTTTCTAAAGCAAGAAGCTGATTCACACACACTGTCGGAAAGCATTCAAACATGGAAACCAATTAACGAAGTTATTCTCCTCCACATGACATCGAATGATGATGGATATTATTACGCAGTATCCAGGGAAAAGATTTGTGAACGACTATGACTGCAAATAGATTGCATATGATTACCGAGGCGGGTACATTCAGGCTTGTTCATTCGCATCCCATATAAACCCTCTTCATCACCCAGGCACTTCATATTCGGCACCTATACTCTTTCGCCTTCTCGTTATTACCACTCTATTCAATATGTCTACGCCTGGTGAGATAATGGATAGAGAAGAATCCGATACGACGGAAAACATGTATGCCCAACACCTAGCAAACTTACACACTCAACGTGCTAACATATTCTTCTGAATACAGTTCTGAGGGCCCAGTCAATACAGAAACAGCACTACCTGACGAAATCCCAACTACTACCCCATCATTTTCAGCTCTACTGCTGCTCGCCCAAAAGTTGCTTGTACCTCCCAAAGAAGACATCAAGGAGACAACAGAAGAGTCGACTATGCTGACTGATTTTCAAGTTCCTGTATCTCCTGCGTCAAAGAATTCACCAGAAGATATGCTAGCCGATATAATAAAGTATGTGACGGTAAGAGAAACTTTGTACTAATGTACGATAGGGATCCCCAGTCTGAAGCCACATTCATTTTTAGATACTCAGGGACAGTGTCGATTTGATTCCTATCAAGGACGAGGAAGCGCCTACTTCGACGTTGCCTATCGGCCACATAGCTAGATATAACGCCGATGTGCGGACATACAACGTGAAGGATGCAGCTAAAAAGTCAATCACAAATTTCATCGATCAGTTAGACCAACTTGGCAAAATATTCGGTGTTTTAGACGCTCTCAACGCGATCGACTACAATTATGCTGCCATAGTATCCTCGTCCAATGACCCCCAGGAGTATCTGCCACTTCGTCGAATGCCCCTTCCTCTTCATTGTCCTCTACAGACAGTCGAACGAAAGAGGAAAATATAATCAAAATTTTGCACTATCATTATTCAAGTATTTTTAGCATCTTAGAACAGTCGCCAGCCACTTCATTCCGACGTCACTTCCTAACCGACGAGATTTTTCTCAGATTTAGTATTCACAATTCTCGACAACATCTTATAACTCTTCCCGAGAATCATATAACCTATCCATCTTGCTTATCAGCAATGGGTCTCTTGATGTTCCACTTATACGAAGTCACCTGGGAAAACACGACACTCGAAAATGGCTTGTTAATCAGCGCGATGGCATTGTCAAAGTGGCCGGCCCTTCCGACCTACACAATGGTAACGACGAGCGCAACGATACACACGGCATTGTCGTGTGGACTGCGGTTGATAGCTCGGAGAGACGGAGATGTCGGCCATATAGAAAATGCTCTGGGATCTCTCAGAACGGTATGGGATGGATACAAAGATCTGCCAGATCAGTCTCCAGAGATGGGCACTAGTAGGCGATCTTTGCGGGAAGAGTTAGGGATGTGCTTGTTGGAGCATTATCGGCTTTCAGGTCAACTAGAGCATCTGAATCAATCAATCGAACATCTCCAGGCCCTCCTACACCACATGAAGGATAATAACCATACACCAGAACAGCCCATTATATCAAATCTTGGCATGGCTTACCTGTCTCGATTTTTGCACTGTGGAGATGTGGAAGACTTGGATCGAGCTCTGTATCTGGGACAGCCGTCTGTTCCCATTTTTGACGATGATGACAGCGCAGCTATTAATTATCTATTTGCAATGACCCTGGCCGAGCGCTTCAAAATGACATTGGATACTCCTGACTTGGATAAAGCCATTCAACACTGCCGTAACGCGATTTCTCTTGTCCGCCCATTTCACCCTCTTCTTCACCAATACCGATCTTCCCTTGCGTGCATACTTTACGCCCGCTACGAGGCTCATAAACTCGGTGAAGACCTACAGTCTGCTTTGGAAGTAATCGACGCTGCCGTCACCGATGATACTACGAATCACCCTGGACAATATATGTATGTTCCATCCAAGGCGATTCAAGGTTACTTGCTTTCCGTGAGGGGGAAAGCACTGGTGACCTTGCTGCGATTGAGAATGGTATTAGTCTAATCTCTAGAGCACGGAGGGATTATTTTGGACCAGTCTATCTCGAATCACATATCGAAAACTATCTATCCAACGCCTTTCTTTACCTTTTCCGTGCCAAGAAAGACAGTGCCGACTTAGAGACCGCTGTTCATCATGCATCTTTAGCCTTCGAAAAGGCGCCGGATAATTCACCGTATCGGTTCAAATATGGCCTGAACCTGGGAAATCTCTTATTTCAACTGCATCAGTCCAGTAAATCATCTCAGTGTGACGATGCCTTGGCTTTATTTCGCTTCGTGTCTATGTCGTCGACATTCCCTTCAATTCGACTAGAGGCTGCACTTCAATGGGCAAACGCCGCAGAGGCATCTAATTATGAATACCAGGTTGCCCACGATGCATTGGCTATGGCGCTGGACATCATACCGTTATTGGCGTCATTGGAGCACCGCATGCCTGTTCAGTACAAAATATTATCTTCTCAGAAATGCGCAATTCCTATCAGGGCCGCCGCATACTCCATAGATGAGGAGATATAATCAAGTCCATCCACTATCTCGAAAAAGGTAGAAACATTATGTGGGCGCAAGCATTGAATTTACGAGCTGGATATATGCTTTCAAGAGGGGACGAAAGAGAGCGCGAATTCAAACTTCTTTCAAGACGTCTTTCCAACATGCGCCATGGGGAGTCATTAATCCCATCGAGCAGCGAGAAACTTGAAGAAAACATCCGACATCTTCCTCCTGATCACTTTAGTAGGATTCCGCCCGAAATTTCGAGTGTGCTAGGCAGGGTTATTGGTATATATCGAGACAACTACTCAATATTGGTACAGCAGCAAGGCACCAACAAAACCAATCAATTTTTGACCAGTTTTAAAGAACACAGGGGCCAGGCCAGGGATTTGTTCCTTGACTCTTCAGTGCACAGTTCAGCGAAGAGGTGGCACGAACTAATCTCAACGTTTCCCGATCTCCAAGAATCACTTTACTTCTCAGAAAAACAACGAGCCGATCTGATGCGCATTGTTACCAAAGGTCCTATTATCATTATCAACGCCCATGGTATACGCTGCGATGCGATCATCGTCAGCGCACGGTCAGAAGCCGTTGACGTCAGCTTCACCCACCTTCACCTACCTGATATATCGGGGGACGAGATCCAAGCCTGGGCAGAGACACTTCGCGAAGGGATGAATAGTTTTTATGTGGGAGATATTCCATTACCCCAATACGAGAGCAATTACCTCGTCCCAATTCTTCGTGGCTTGTGGAAAGGATTAGCTTGTCCGATATTGGATCACCTAAGACAAATTGGCGATGTGAAGCGCGTCTGGTGGTACCCCACAGGCCCACTCATGTTTCTTCCAATCCATGCCGCATCTCCGTGTGAGGAGGACAAGCCTGGTCTTTTGGATCTCCTCATTTCATCCTATGTTCCATCACTTCACTCCCTCATCCGTGCGTCGAAGTCTCCTCAGCTCCCATTGAAGGTTCTGGCTGTCGGACTTCCTGATACACCTGGATTTTCTTCCTTAAAATACGTCGACAAAGAGATGAAGGAACTGAAGAAGCACTTTCGAGGAAGCCCGGACAGTCTGGTTACCTTGATTGGAGAGGAAGCGAATATTTATCCAGTTATCAACTCACTGCCCGATTACACTGGGCTGCATTTCTCGTGCCATGCGTACCAAGACGAAGAATATCCTTTTAATAGCTCATTCTTTCTTCACAATGGACCGTTAAAGCTTTCGAAGCTGATTGACGTTGATCTTTCTCGCGTGCAGTTCGCATTCTTGTCCGCGTGTTTGACTTCTGCTGGGGACACGAACCTTCCGGACGAGTGCATCCACCTTGCAGCAGGGATGCAATTTGCTGGTGTGCGCTCTGTGGTTGCCACAATGTCAAGCGTGGACGATAAATTGGCGGCAGGCATGGCGTCCAAGGTTTATGGATATTTGCTACGGAATGGAATCGAAAACGCGGATCCGACGGAAACCGCAGAGGCGTTATTCGAGGCGATCAAGGAGACGAGAAAAAGAAAGATTCCTCTGGCGTATGTTGTTCCTTATATTCATCTGGGTATTTGATTTTTGGTTATGGATGCGTATTTGAATATTTATTGTTGCATCGTTGAATTCGCAGTATTAATTTGTAAAAGTGAAATAAGAGTTACACGCTATATGTAGAATGACCATTCGAATTTACATCAACGAACATAACACATCTTGAGTCTCTACCTCGTAGATCATATGTATATGAACCTATAGCGGATTCAGAAGGGACGACGGCCCTTTCGTTGACCATCACATTTGGGACGATGCCCCATAGAGCCGGCGAAGTAAACAAACTGCCTCTACGGGAATAAAAATAGATTATGCACACGCACTTCAGCCAGCTAACGAAATAGGTGGATCCTAGTCATTGTCAGTGGGGCCGCGGATATAAGATTTTTCGTGGAGCAGTATGAACCTGGGATTGCCAGAGGCACCTATGAAGCGCGTCAGTCGAAAAGCCAATATGATTTGTCCTTTCTCCCCAAGGGACTATTCAAAACGCCTGAAAGTACCCCGGTGGATTATTTAGCTAATTATTCGTCCTCTTCGTCAATTCTCGAACTGGATTTCGACGATGAGACTCAATCGACGTCGAAGAAGAATGTGCCCTAGGAATTAGACAAAGTGTAAAGACTAGTAACGTATCCACATATATTCGCCCTGAAGTCAATAAAATATGTTTTCAGTCTTGTAGGGTTCTCAACGAATTCTCAGAAGATTTAATGTCATTATCAGCACAGGGAGTTGAGTGCCCAATCGAAGACAGAGACTGGTGACCGACACTGGGCCGATGGGTGTAAATGTCTGAGTTTCTCCGGCCTGGTCTAGGTTTTACTGAAATCTGGAGCTTGAACTTCATAATGCATAATAGAACTACCTCGCTCACGAAAGTAAACAACTTAGTGCCAACAGTGTTGAAAGTCTCGTGCGGATAAGGTGACCATCTTCAGATGTTCAGGCTGCCAAATTGCCCTATATTGTGTATGTGCCCCAGTTCTCGGTGAGCATTTAAGAAAATTGGTCACATAGAGCAACGAAAGTGAGAAGGCGGCATGGTCAAGACATAAGGCGATATGTAGGCACAATTCGTCAGATCAGGCCGGGATGGCAATCACGACCAGTGTAACACACAGACGCAAAAGCGGCTGCGCGCATTCTGTACCAAACGCATCGCCCTTGATCCTACTCGAAATACACGCGAGCTGGCGCTCACAACGGTCATGCCTGTCCGGAATGAGGCGCGCTCGGAGAAAGCGTTCCTCGCTGCAGACGCCGATGTTGTTTCCTTTGGTAAAGAACGGGAGATGAGTTTCGCAGTCAGCTGAAGGCATATGAGAAAGAGGTGAACCAAATCGGAGTATCAATTGCATTTTGGTGGTGGTGTGCGACATTGTCGTTTGTCCAAAATATTTGCCCCGTTGGCTTCACCGATAAAAATTATCAGATGGAAATCAGTCGCCCGTGGAAATGACCTTTACTGGACACACTGAACAGCGGTGTTGTACAATAATCGATTCCTCTTTCGAAATTTATCGCAGGGTTGCAATAAACATTCTGAAAAGAACTTCAGGTGGTGGTTATAAGGTTCATATTGAGCAAGACGGCTTTTAGTGCTCAGTAATCCATTACCGGCGTTTGCCGAGTAAAATGTCTTCAGACTAACTCGCAACGAGTTTCTCCAGAGACCTAAGGCTTGATTGTTCGAGAGTTAATTGAACTTCAAAGTGTTCTGAAAATGGAAAACTACCTCAGTCGCGAATGGAAACGACTCAATGCCAACATTGCTGGAAGTCTCGTGCGGATAAGGTGACCCTCTTCAGGTGTTCAGGCTGCCAGATCGCTCTATATTGTGTACGTTTATCAGTTTTATATGCACTCAAATATTCATCTGGTCTTTAGAGCAAAGAATGTCAGAAGGCGTCATGGCCAAGCCATAAAGCGACATGCAAACTCAACTCCTCGCGTCAGGCTGCTATGGCCAACCAAGACCAATCCAACAAGCTGAAGAAACTGCGCTCATACTGCACCAAACATCGACCCGCGTTTACAGAGTTTGGCCTCAGCGCTCTCGATCTGGCTCAGGATCCGACCAGATGTATGCGCGATTTTCTACTCATCACGGTCATGCCTGTCCCGGACGAGACCCGGTCGGAGAAAGCGTTCTTCGCATCGGGCGCCGAAGTGGTTTCTTTCGATTTCTTTGGCAAAGAACGAGGAGACGAGCTTCGAAACCAACTGAAATCGTATGAACAAGAGGTGAAGCGAATCGGCGGCATCAGCTGCATCTTGGTGGTGGTGTGCGACATTGTGTCATTTGTTCAGAACATTTGCCCCGTCGGCTTCAATGACGATATCTATCTGATGGAGACTGGCAGGTCATGGCAATTGCCCTTGCTGCAAAAGTTGAATAGCGGTGTTGTCCATTGATCGATTCAATTCGTCCGTTCCTACGCCGCCTACCTCAGTGAAAATCAAGCTTTCCAGGCATTTATTTTGCAGTCATAAATTCCACAGGGACTCTTGCAGATAGTAAATCCAAGGATGAGCTATTTATTGTACAGCGACTCGAATAATGTAGTGAAACAGAAATGAATAATGCCTTGATCTACCATGAATGACGAACAGCGAGAGGATAAAAGGAGTACGAATAATGAATAACGAATAACGAACGAAAAATGTTAAGTTAGGAAGAGATCCGATGGGCGAGAAAACGACGACGACGATGTTACAATCTATTTTGTAGATAGAACGAAAATAGCAGGAGCAACTATGGCAGGGAAATGATAGGATAAATTCAACAAAGTGCGACAGGAAAGGGGAAAAAGTATATGTGCAAGAAAAAAAGAAAGAAGAGCAGTTACTCGCTGGTGATTTTTGTCATCACCAGCCATCATCACCCGACGTCCGACCAGGCTCGCTCTCAGGGCCAGACAACACACCAAGATCCAGCGACTCCATATCGCCCAATAAAATCTCATGTTCAGGCCTTAGGTACAAGCTTCCAGGGCTTCCAGTAACCATCGAGAAATTGGCTATCGTAGGCGAGATGCTCGTTGTAGACGTGATAGATTTGTTATTGATATGTCCGGGTCCAGCGAAATCGCGATGTGCGTAGGGCGGCGAATGGGATTGAGATAACGAATGTGTGCCGCCTCCGCCGCCACTGTGCGATTGGGGTATCGCCCGGGGAGCCGCGATAGTCTTGGATGTTTGGTGATTCGCAGAGAGCGCGAAGGGATATTGCGACTGGTCAGCAATGCCGCGGTTGCCGTCCATATTGTAGTTCGTGTCGTCGTGCAGAAGCATAGTCATGTTCGAGGGGGTATAGGGAAGATGGAAGAGGTGTCGCTTCGTTTCCTCTTAATCGAGGGTGTCGAGGTTGGGGGTAGGAAGTCGCCAGAGGGATCCCCAGCATCAGGGTCAAACTCAGGGGATGCATATTCGCGTTGGTCATTAATGCTGTTATGAATGATGATCGTGTTGTTGTACGCTTCCTCTTGTTCGTGCTCTTGTTCTTGTTCGTCGCTGTGGCGGATGAAGCTGGGTGTGGAATCCATCACGAGAGGGCTGCTGTTACCGGGTTTAAGGAGGGGGTCCTGAACCCGCTGCTCGTACCGCTGCTTCCACTCCAGCTGGGTGTGAGCCCAGGCGCCTTGACAGCTCTCAGCGCCGCTAACTCCCTCCGCAATCCCGAACACTCCCTCTCAACAGAGTCGAACGCATGCCGGAGATCATTGTTCTGCTGCACAAGCACTGAGACATCTTCGAGCCGATCCCGAAGCTGCGAGTTCTCCTCCCGCAGCAAGCGAGTCGTCCGCTGGGCATCCGAAAGCGCATTCAACAAAGCCCCCATTTCGTTCCCATGCTTCTCCTTCAGATCGCGAACCTCCTCCCGCTCCCGCTCCCTTTCCCTCTCTAACCTGTCCCTGTCACGGCCAAGGTACCCAAACGACTCGGCGAGACTGGTTGGCGCTGTCGAGCCCGACCTGGGCGTATCTCGATCTCGATCTCTGCTAGAGCTCGAAACAGTGAATGTCGGACTCTCCATAAGCCCCTGATGGTTATACGGAGATCCTCCGCCGTAGCTGCTCCCTCCAAACGAATCGCTCCCTCTCCGCCCTGAAGTTGCGCCGCCAACTTCAGAGTATGCCATCCGCGAATGCGCGCGCGTGTGGCCGGGGTTGTAGTTATACTCGGATGCGCTCCGCGCCGAGTTGAACCGGGCACTGGAGGACGATGCGCCGCTGGCACCGAGAGGCGAAGGCGATGGTGCGACGATGACGCTGTTGCTCCTGGTCCTGTCGCGCATGCGGTTGAGCCCGTCTCCTCCAGCTTTCTCCTTCTCCTTGCTACGATCGCGGTCAAAGTCTAGAAGGCCAGCTGCTTTGAAAGCCTTCGCCGTTCTCGGGCCCAACCACTCCATCTTCGGCCCTGCAGCACCACCACCACCACCCACAGGGCTCTCATACCTACTCTCCTGCCTGCTTCCACTCCCCTCATCCTCTCCAAATGTTCTCTGCCCAGCATGAACAGAAGCACTGCTTCCAGGCCGGGATATCCGGGCTCCATAAGCACCATTCTCGCTGACGGCCATGGTATTCACATATCTTCCTTCCGCCACATGTTCCTGGACGCTCATACTTCGCTTTCTCGACCGTGGCGGGGCATGAGGGACACGAGGAATAGGCGAGACGCTGTCGCCTGAGCTGTCCGTCACTCTCAGCGAAGGCGTCCTGTCTCTTTCCCACTCTCGTTCTCGTTCCCTCTCGCGCTCTCGCAGGCGTAAGACGGATCCAGGAAGATAGTTGGCATCGACTGGCCGTCTCGCAACCGTGGAATCAAACGGTGTATCGTCGACCTCGCGCGACGGTGAAAATTCAGCTTCCGTCATAGGTCGCTCTGACCGCTCAGGCGAAGCAGACCCGCGAGATATCTGAAGTCTGATCCGGGAATCGAAAGACGTCCGACGCATATCCAGCGAAGGACGGCCCAGCCCGATCTCACGTCCTAACGAAGGCCCAGCAGGCGGTCGTCCGGAGTCTAGAGATCCACGACTTAGCGGTGTCACTACCTGCTGTGACGAGTCGCCATTGCTGGACGGACTATCCTTCGAGCGGTTGCTGCCTCCACTTCCAAGCATGACTTGTCTGAACGTACGCGTGGCTAGGCGTGAGGTGATTGGTGTTTCTTTAGACTGAGGTGTCGTATCATCGTTACTGCGATTGCGTCCCCCGAACAGGTTTGTTGCTCGTAATGAGGGTTGACTGAACATACTGGGCGAGCGAGGTGACGGCAACGTCCGGCGAGGAGCTGCGGGTGTGGAAGTCGGCGCTGAAGCCAGGGAAGGAGAGGGTGAAGGAGGCGAGAAGTCGATAGCTGCTTGAACCGGAGCTGTATCGACTTTGTCTTGAGTTGTTTTTGGTGTGGTGGTGGCATTGCTCATAGACGGTGTGGTAGGAGACGGTGTAGGTATAGAAAATCGCGGAGAAGTGGGGGAGGCAGAAGGAGATGAACGTAATCTCGGCAGCAAAGACGAGGCTTGTTGTGCTCTCGAAAAGCGGGATGCAGGAGATGGAGGAAAGGTGGGTGTGGTAGGCGATACAGACAGTCGTTGTCGATGATCAGGTGTGCGATTCAACGACTTTGACGACGAGTTCCTCGTACCCGAATTTGGGCTCAAAAGAGCTAAGAGGTCGGCATCGACTGTGTCAGGGTTGAATGTCTTATCAACTGCTTCTGGATGCTCGTCCGCGTCGATGATGACCACGGCTTTGTCGGCCTTCAGCCATTCCTCACCAGACTTTGAAGACGAGGCGCTCTTCCGCAGCGCATCCCGAACCTGATTTTCCACCTCTGTCGTCGACAGGTTGAATGCCGAGATATCAAAATCAAGGGAATCTGAACGCGGAGAATGTTTTTGGGCAGTTTTGGTAGTTGAAGAGCCCTGATGTCTATGTGGATGTAGAAAATTTTGGCTGGTAGTGCGATGAGGCGAGGACGACCTGGATTTGACCGGAATGCCATCGGGCAAAATTTTCGACACCCCTGAACTGTCAGCCTCCATTATGGTTGAGAGTTCTGCAGTCAAAGGAGGGCCTGGAGAAGGGGTTCGCAGAGTGAAAGCTGGAATTGTGGATTTGAGGGTCAGATACCGAAAAAGTAAAGAGTATTCGCGATTTACCTGAGCGTAGTGTCCCATCTCCATTTGAAAGAATGCCGTCCTCCCGATAAGACCCAGATGTATTGTCAGACTTGGGTTCGCGCGGAAGTGGCTTTTCGATTAGCGAGAGAGACGCAGACCGCCTGATAGTTGTCTCATCCGCGAGGGATCCATTTGACCTTTCAATGGAGATTACTGGTGTCATTGCATCGTTTGAAAGCGACGACTTTCGTTCTCTGGTCATAGACCTCCTAACTGAACCAAAATTCGCAAAGGGGCTCCTAGAGGTACTGGGGGATGATAGTGACGGTGAAGAAGTGGCATTTTTGTTGGGTCCAAATGGTAGAAGAGAGCGTAGGGTGCGGAAAGCAGGAATGCCTGAACCTGCAGGGCTAGTTGGTGTAGTGTTATATGTGGGTGTGCCCGGAGAATAGCCAATTCCTTGTGGTGTGGTTGAGCCGGAATTCAAAGATCCGCTGCTCGACGATGCTCGACGAGCGTAGTTCCCTGACGCGAAAACCCCTTTTTCGACTGCGCCGATGGGGTATTAGGGGAAAGTTGGACAGTCGCCATTGGCATTGGCACTGTGATTGGAGAACGACTGGGGTATTGCTTGGTGGGTATACTCTATTTTCCCTGTGGTTAGGTGGTAGATATCATAGTAAGAAGCAGTCAAAGAACATCGAAGACGTCGCCGATGGTGGACGTCCTGATGCAAAAACAGAACTTGCTGAACAAATTCCCGCGAAACAAAGACGGAAGGACCCTGCAACTGATGATTGTGGCCCTAACTTAGGGTTTTGTTTAACGAAATCTTGACCAACAACCACTCGACCACGTCCGACGCGACGACGACGGTCGGGGTGTATTCTACTCTTCCATTCTACTCTTCCATTCCTTCCTATGCTCCAGCTAAGCTTTTCCTTGTGCGAAACAAACCAGTTCCTCAATACTGACTCGGACCTCACTTTTCGAAATCTTCCGCACCTGTGGTCTATATCACTTCACCATCATCAATGAAGTGCAGAACCTCCTATGAAAATCTAGTCAATGATGATCTTGTTGCGGATTTATCACAGCTTCAAATAACAAAACAAACACGCTGGTTTCATATCATCGAGCAGTCTTTCATCGTAGACGTCAGTCAAGCCTGGATAGCGCTGGGACTTTTCAGTCTACATGACGCAAAGATATACGACTTGAAAACGTATTTCAAGACCTGTGGAGGCACATGCTACTCTGTCCCTATGCAGGTCGGTTAATGTTCCTACTTATTCGGAATTCCCTTTATACACAGCTAATCTTTTCTACTATCTAGGTCATGCCATGGCCACATGTACGATCAACACGCCCTAATGGCTCCGCCCTGCATCTTCAGTTCACCGAAAGTGTGACTTCCAATCACATGCATCGTTCCGGGCTACGATGTCTTCCTCCAAGAACCCTACGTAGGTGGATACCTACCGCGGAAGAAAAAGGCGTATACAAACCGTCCGCTCATTCGGTTACAACTGGGATTAAGATAAAATAAAATGATCAAGAAATCATCCTCCCGCCTTATCTGGAGGCTCTGCTCAAACTGATTAGCTGACTTGACGCAGTTTCTGTCCACTCCGCATTGACACACCTCGGACTCGTCACCCCCTGATAACGGTTGAGGCCATGAATGTCCAGTAACTGCCACATTTCCTTTACCGGCGCGCATCACCTGTACCCGATATTGTCCTTCTATGACCAATGTCGTATCTCAACATACCAAGTATTATCACGAAGGGACACTAAGACTGCACCCACTTTCTGGCTTTGTCGGTGGGCCCAGAAAGAAGAGGTCATGCATCATGGGTCGTTTGCCGCAGCACGTAGCATGACAGAGATAAAAGGTTTTATGGAGTAAAATACAGCTATCTATCTACACCGAGATAATACTTAGAGTAAAGTAGGCAAAGTAGCTAACATCGATCTCCAGATGTTGTACGCAACGAAAGGGAGCATGATTCCCAAAATAACCCACATTGGCATGACGAAGAACACCGCGGGATCCCTCCAAGAGTGTTTGAACACTGTAACGATGCCTGCGAGAATACTAACCATTGAGAAGGAGATCATGAAAATGACGCCCGATATATGGAAAGCCAAGTGAAAAGCGATTCGAAGAACTGGTTGATAATTAGGAGATCTGTTTAGTTGATTCCTCAGAGGTGAAGACGATGTTGAAGTAGCTTACACGACTTTGTCCTCTCCCAATTGGTACGTATCGTATTCGAGGTTTGGATAGATATGGACAACGGGTCATCATCCATTGAAGGAAAGACAAGACGTAGAGCCATAAAAATCGGACGGCGAATAGCGCGTATGATCCTCCGCAACACCCCCGACTTTGCTATAATATTGTTCGCTGCCGGCCTCGAGAGCTGTAAAATCGCGAAAATGCCAAGACCAATGACTGCGATAAAGCACTCTTGCAGCCAGAATTTGAAGCCCACAGCCTGCCAGGATTCGAAATATTCTTCCACAGTGACCGTAGACCTATCCTCTGGTAGAGAACCGAAATCCCACTGAGGGTCGGTAGTGAACTGATACAGGATATACGTCCAGAGGGCGGTCCATGCCGACGAAAGTACTATGCCCACACTGTACATCATCCCTCGATTAACTGCAAATAAAATAGGTTACCATTACGAAGTATAAACCAGAGTAATAGTTCATACCTGAATATAACACCTCCGACTGGTCTCTACTAAAGAAACCAGGCAATACATTCGACGAATTATACTCGTACAAACCTAGGATATACAGTCTATCACACAAATTGTCAGCGGGTCTCTCATATAATGACAGCAAGGACGACTTGCAAAGTAGTTATCGGTACGCCTATAGCCCAATCCGTCCAAGTGGCTGCGGCCGATTGGTTGGCATACCCGAGCATAGCTTTCGACAGCCCAAATGCAATGACAGAACTGCAGACAATAATTCGGTAGGGAGTGATGTCGGGATTGGCAGGCTTTAAATAAGAGGTAGAGTCAGATGTAAACTCGTCGGAAACGTATTCAGGACGGTCTATTGAGAATAACGCAAGGAGCTTCCAGACGAGGTCCATACAGTCTGGCTTGAAAAGCCATGACAGAGACGAAGGTACGTGCTCTCGAGATTCATAGGCGCTAAGAGCGAAGAAACTATCCTCATATAATTAGTTACGAATGTATGTAGAGAGTCTATGGAGCGCACATCACCGATAGAAACGTCCCAGCTACCCATTCTAACGTAGTGGACACTATAGCTCCTCCTTTTTGAGTTACAATGGCCTTGGCGGTGCCTAGTCCAACCGTGGTAGTAAGTATAGCAAGTCGATACGGCGTTATCTTTGGATGCCAGGCCTTTCTAGTCTGATTCGAAAGTGAATCATGGTATGGTGGATACGATGGGTAGCTAGTATGAGAGGGATTCGATGGGTATACGACATGTCCTTCGGTCATGCGCGGTCTTTGTGGCTAGTATATTTGTATAATGAGACTCCGACAAAAGCGTTTTGAAAGGCCGCGATGTAGGAAGTTCTGGCTGTAATGAAATAATGGATAGTTAGTTAAGAGTTGAACGTTGAGCGCTTGAGCTCTGAGCGTGAGGTGGCGTGGCTCGCCGTTCAATTCGGCATCTCGGACCGTGGACCTGCTTACCTTGTACCTACTGTATTCACTTTTCATTTAGTGTACGATGATATCCTAGTCGCACTTGTACATGTTAGAGTCGGGAAGTCGACTCGAATTTTGAAATACTTGGAATGTGTCCTAGCTTCAATAAGTCGAATAACGAGCAAATAACGGGGCAGAGAGCGCAGTGATCCCAAAGTAATCTTATCTGATTTCTAATTTCCAAGATCAGCCCCATTAAATATTGCGGAAATCACCGATTCACTTTCCACAACACGGTGTTGCACTATCGACTCGTTGTTTCACGGCACTCAATCACATTCAGTCTTCAGAAGGCTCTTACTGTTTCAACAAACCGACCGCGAATACTCATCTCCATTCCAAACGAACATTTTCAATGTCGGATTCCTACAGTACAATTGATGGTACTATTTTCGGCGGATGAATGCAGTTGCATAGAAGTACAACATCGTGGCTGAGGCCCATTTATTTTGGCAGTAAGCCTTGTCAGACTTCATATTCCCTGCCTATAATCGATTCGATCTAAGATTATATAATCGTCTGAATGGAAGTTACAACGGGATACTACCCTTCTCCGCAGTTAATACGTGGTTAATCGTCACTGCAGTCTGGCACAGCGTCACCTTATTGATCTCGTCACCAAAAACTCAATACACGCCGTTTATGCATGGACTATGCACTTTTTCGAGTATGTCTCTTGCCTCTTTTCCAAGGCATCCCACATTCCCACATCTCCTACCGTTGTTACCTTTTGCTACGCCTCTGAATACTTGGTGATTCCCTACTATATATACCGCATTCGCTGTGTATATTGTTGGGAAAACGATCACAATCTTCAATAGCTTTGCCTTATTCGTCTAACCATACATGGAAGCAACCGGAGACCTTGAACGTGATATTCTTCGGGAGCTGGAAGATTCGACATCGCACGCCTACAAGCTGCTGCGGACCTGGTGTTTCTCGGAACAGCCGTGAGCACTTACACCCCCAATCTCCATAGATTTCTCATATATCTCCAGCAGCCTCGCAATATTCAAGTCAATAGGAATTATAGCCCTCTCCTATGTACAAGCGATTGAATCTAGTATCAAAGCTGCTCAAGATGGTTTCAAATTGTCTGAAGACGTAATAGCTTCTTTGGAGCCCTTGGACACCAACAAGACGCAGTGTCAAGAGTATCTTAGAGGAGTGGTCGATTTGGCAAGACAAGGGAAAGAAACAGCAGAAAGGACCAATTGTAAATTCCGGGACGTGCGAATTACGGTTTGGAAGGTTTGATTGACATTTACTTGCTTCGATTCCCTTCTTTGACACTCTTAGTCCATATAGCATGTTCAAGATGCTAAGAAACAACGTTCCTTGGGCGCCTTTGATACGTCTTTATCTAGTGTGTGATGTGTGGCATGTCTACCAAACATTACTAATTTATTATATCAGGCGAAAAACAACTGAAAGAATTCGAAGAGTGTATCTCATCATATATTTCTTGGTGGACTCGTATGGATTTAATGCAAAGGTCCCATGTTACGCGGCTCGGCGATGTCGCTGTAAAATACCACGCATTGCGGGTTGAACACATTATAAACCTCGTCAAGGGCCAACGCCAGGCATTCATTGATTATACCAACAAGGTTTAATCATCTCATTGATCTGCGGGTCGGTTTGACTGACGGCAAAATTTATAGATACAGTTGATTCAAAACATCAACTCAGATTTCATAATCGATCTAAAAAATCAAAATATGCAAGACACCACACCCGCCCAATCGCCAGGGATAGATGCTGATAATACGGTATCCATTAGATCTCCAATCGAAAGTCAGGTTACGAAGCACGTGTTCAGTATTTGGCAAGACACGCCCAAACTGAAATCTACCATTCTTACGGAAGAAGCTGTGGTGTTGGAGGATACCCGCAAGGTTAGTCTACAACTCGTTCTTGAAGCGGTGGATTTGATGCACAAAGAATATGCAACTTATTCCTTGCGAGGGCATCATCATGGCCATGGATTCAGTTCGTCTGTATGAGATAACGATGAAGTAGCGGGGAATATATTCGAAGAAAACTGACTTTGCTGGTTTTTGCTTAGCGTATTGCGCAGTCCGTTGCTTCTGTACTGGGAACTGCTGTCGATATTGGGCATGAAGCACTTTACGTGGGAGTGGAGTTTTTGGACCTTGTACCCGTTCCTGGCTTGCAAACTGCTGCAAAGACTCTCCTCAATATATGGGATGCTGTGCAGGATGTCGATGTACGGTGTTTCATCTAAGATTAGGTGGGTTGCTCTATCTAACGGCGGTTCCAACTTCCATAGATTATCAACCTTGAATGTCTTCGGCTCATCAAACGTTGTGCGGAGAATTCTTTTGTCGATCCGTGGGATCGTCCATAAAGCTGGGGATCAGGTTGGCACAGAATTGCGTATGCCTCTCGTCACGTTGGAGGAGTAAGTAGTATACTTATGACCCTCCTTGTCCATTGGCTCATCCTCCCAAAAGATGTTTTAGCGGTATATGTTGCTTCGTGCTCAAGATAAAAACACATTCCTGGACAAAGCGATACTTAAAACGTGACGAGATTCACAAAGCCATTACCGAATGCCACCAAAAACTTCATGACGCCCTCATACTATTTCTGGTTAGTGCCATTCGTGACTCATTAAAACATCCTTTAATACAATATTTCTTGCTAGGTGTCGGTTCAAGTCTGTACTTTAGATCAAGTCCAGAAAAATGCGCAGAGAGTATGAGATCTGTGATAAGTGATATTTGATTCGCAATGGCTCCCTAGCCAAACATTCTGTCCAAAACCCTTCTAGCTCCTTTCACGGCCTCCTATACCTGATTAAAGTGGTGAAATATCCCTCAGCATGTCGTCTTCACATGTGTAATATAGTAGGCCGGGAGGTTCTATGAATTCAATTGTGATACAACGATATATGTAAGGTCTAGATTTCTTCAACCTTTTTCATTTCCACAATATACTTGATAAAGCCCGGCGAGATCATAAGGCCACGATCTTCAAAATAGAACTATATAAGAGTCGGAGGAGATCAAAGATACTATTAACTGGAATACACGTGAAACAAATCTATGTTCAGCGAACACTAGGCCAGGTGACTAGCATAGACTTTCCAATGTTGTATGGAATATAAAAGAGTATGAGTGAGCTGAGAGTTAACCATATTGTGGCGTAAAGAAAGGGATCCTTCCAAGAGTATTCCAATATTGGCATGATGCATGTCAAAATGCTGAGCACTGATATGGACAGCGTGAAGATGATGCCTGACAAATGGTATCCCAGGTGAAAGGCCACTCGGAGGACTGGATCGTTGGAAGATTAATCACTGGGTAAAGACCATGTTAAATCAACTTACAAGACTTTATCCTCTCCCATACAACACGTATCGCCTCCGAAGTTTCTGAAGAGATGGACAATGGGTTATCTGGCATTGAAGGAAATACGAGATGAAGTGCCCTAATTATAGGGCGGCGAATGGTACGCAATATCCTTCGCACTACACCGGACCTGGCGGTGATATCCTTCGTTATGTGCCTCGACGCTAGAAATAGTACGCACGCGCCAAGGCCGATGAGTGCAACTAGGGACTCTTGTAGCCATAACTTAAGCAAAACTGCTTGCCATATTGCGATATGCTCTTGGAGTGTCGTTGCTTTGGCTTTGCCCTCAGGTAGAGGAGCTAAATCTGAAACCAAAAGGAAATCGGCAGAGAACCGATACAAAATATGCGCCCAGCGTGAAGCCCATATTGACGAAATTACGATCCCTACGCTGTATAGGACCCCTCTAGCAGCTGTCAGTGGAATAAATTAGATACATATAGGTAAGATAGCCGACAGTCGAAGCCGTCACCTGATTTCAATATCTCGGATTGGTCTCCACAGAAAAGGTCGGGCAAAACTTTCGTCGAATTATACTCGTAAAGACCCAGTACATAAAGTCTATCAGACGAAGTGTTATTATTGCATATCACCATTGTAATTTCGGCATGTACAACTTACAGAGTAGTTACTGGCACAGCGAGAGCCCAGTCTGTCCAAGTGACTGCGGTCGATTGGTTGGAGTACCCGAGCATAGCTTTTGATAACCCAAATGCGGTGACTGTACCGCTGACGAGAATTCGGTATGGAGTTAAGTCGGGACTAGCAGATTTAGCGTCATCAGAGGCAGAGTCGGAGGGCAGCTCATCGGAGACATATACAGGACGGTCTATCGAGAAGAAGGCAAGGAGCTTCCAGACGAGGTCCATGCAGTCCAGCTTGAATAGCCATGATAGATATGGGGGCACCACGTCCTCTCGAGATTCATAGTCACTAAGAACGAGGAATCTATCCGCATACAATGAGTTATAAATCTATGACAGTGTCTAGCAAACGCACAACAGCGATAACAACATCCCAGCTACCCACTCCAACGTAGTGGACACTATAGCTCCTCCATTTTGAGTTACAATGGCCTTGGCAGTCCCCAGTCCAACCGTGGTGGTAAGTATAGCAAGTCGATACGGCGTTATCTTTGGATGCCAGGCCTTTCTAGTCTGATTCTCTAGCGAATCATGGCATGGTGGATACGACGGGTAGCCAGTATGAGAGGGGTTCGATGGGTATACGACATGTCCTTCGGTCATGCGCGGTCTTTGCACCTAGTGTATGATTCGGACGCTGATACTCCCAGTCTGGCCTACAAAAGTGCTTCGGTATATGATCTGAAGAATGGGGTGTCGAATGATCTAATTGTAACAGAACAACGTATAAATGGAAGGACCACAAGCTTATGTGCGATCATGAGCTGTCGCGCTCAAATCGGCATCTCGGCTACATTTCGACCTACGAGACATTTCAACTCAGCAAGTCTGCAACTTAGCGCGCGGTCACTGTCATTACGACCATCCGTGAAAGACTTCCGGCAAGATATATCCCAATCCTCAGTTGTCATAAATGTGAAATTGGGATTAGAGCACGTTACTGAACACATGGGCCCGGGGCCGCCAACTCATGGGCCTTGGAAATATAATTATGCCTCAGCTAAATACACTCATGAAGGATGGGCAGTGATATCGGTTGTAACCCGGCAAGCATCGAGAGTCTTGAAAATTGCGCCTGTCCTTCCACGAGCTCGTGGCGGATGGCTGGCGGTCGTCTGAGTCACATGCTGTCAATCCTCACGCTCACGATCATCCAATGATTTAATTATCCAGGTTTATCCTCGACAATGAACATCGACCTCATCCATGCCTTTACGTCTCTGTCACTCAGTTTCTTGATTAACAAGCACCCCATCAGACTTATTCTCTATTCACATCAATTCCTGAACGACATACCTTTTTCTGCTTTTCTAACGTCATCCCTCTTTTGCTTATTCAGTCTGAGTTCCGCCTCAGTCAACTTTTTAACTCACAGCCGAAGCCGGTGCTCAGCGATCAAAGTTCAGCGTTACAGCAATGGAACCGGAGAATCTCGAACGCAAGTTCGCGAGTTCTCAATGCTCCCAGGCTGTATCAACATAAGTTGAATCACGACTCTCTAGGCAATCTTTCAATCCAAATAGATTTGTTCAGCCGAGATTTACCCTGGTGCCTTTGTCTCCCTTCAGTGCTGTTTACAACCCGCTGTTGATCATGATCTCGTCGGTCATCATAGAACCGAACGTCCATTCAACTTCTTCTCGGGGCCGCATCACCTAAGTTCCCTTGCAGCTGACCAGACTATCGTGTGCGATACATCAATATTCGTACAGTTATATTTTTTGATTTTTTTGACTATACAAGCTGCGAATACATAATCCAGGAATCTTTACATAATCAAACAACAACTAAACCAACTAAACCAACCACTTTTCTTGACCGTGTCTTGCTGTGACTCTGTGGCTGCATTTTCTTTCTCTTTCGCCTTTTTCTCGTCTGGCTGCCACTCTTTTTTCTTCCCTCCTTTTTTTCTCCTGCTCGTCCTTCTCTCTCTGTTCCTTCTCCGCTTTCCTCTTCTCCTCCTCTTTTCTCTCTTTCACTCTCATCGCCTCCGCCTCTTCCTCCACTCTTCTGCACTCCTCCCTCCTCTTTTCCTCTCTCCTCCTTTCCTCCTCTCTTTTCTCACCCGCCTCTTCCTCCGCTCTCCGAATCTCCTCTCCTCTCTTTTCCTCCTCCATCTTCCTCTCCTCCTGTATTCTCCGAATTACCTCCTCTTTCCTCCTCTCCTCTCCTCTCTCCTCCTCTCTCATAGCCTCTGCCTCTTCCTCCGCTCTTTGAAGCTCTTCTCTCCTCTTCCTCTCTCTTTGCCTGTCTTCTGCTTCTTCCTTCGCTCTACGGATCTCTTGGCCCCTCGCCTCTCGCCTCGTCTCTTCTTCCTGCCTCGCCTCTGCTGCTTCCTTCTCTCTCCTCGCCTCCTCTCTCTTTGCCTCCAGCTCCTCGTCCTTCCTCCTCTCCTCCTCTCTCCTCGCCTCCTCTCTCTTCATCTCCAGCTCCTCTTTCCTCCTCTCCTCTTTCCTCCTCTCCTCTTTCCTTCTCTCCTCCTCCTTCCTTGCCTCCAATGCTTCTTCCTCTCTTTTCCTCTCCTCTCTCTTCCGCTCCTCTTCTCTCTTATTTTCTTCCTCTCTCCTCGCCTCCTCTCTCCTCGCCTCTTCTCTCCTCGCCTCTTCTCTCCTCGCCTCTTCTCTCTTCATCTCCAGCTCCTCTTTCCTCCTCTCCTCCTTCCTCCTCTCCTCCTTCCTCCTCTCCTCCTTCCTCCTCTCCTCCTTCCTCCTTTCCTCCTCCTTCCTTACCTCCAATGCTTCCTCCTCTCTTTTCCTCTCCTCTCTCCTCCGCTCCTCCTCTCTCATTTGCTTCCTCTCTCCTCGCCTCTGCTGCGTCCTTCTCTCTCATCTTTTTCCCCTCTTCCTCTCTCTCTTGGACACCGCCGCTTCCTTCTCTCTCTTCTTGCGTTCCTTTAACTTCGCTTTCTCTTCCTGCTCTTCTTTAGCCCTTTGCCTCGCAGCTATTCTCGTGCTTTCCTCCACTCTTTGCCTCTCCTTCTCTTGCACAGCCGCTTCCTCGTCTTCCTCTGCTTTTGCTCTCCGTATCTCCTCTGACCTCTGCCTTTCGACTGCTACAGCTTCCCGGATTCTTTTCTCTTCCTTTGATCGCTGTTCTTCCATGGCTTTCAACACAAGCATGGCAGTATCACGAAAACCCGAAATGCGGTGGATGTCATTCGTCGTATTCTTCCTAGAATTCCCTGTTGCGGTGTCCCTGGTGTGCCTTTTGTGTCCATATCACGCGCAAACTTGAACACATCTGCATATTGATCCTGTCGTAACGCCATCTGGTTGCAACAAAACAGGCGAAAAGAAAATCAGCTGTTGGATTGTCGGTCTTCCTTGAAAGAGGACGCCGCTTACCTCGCTTACGTAGTGCGCGCAATCGTCCTTCAGCTTTTGCCACTCCATGAGAATTGCTTTTCTTCGTAGCTCGCCTCCGTCGCTCGCGAATACCTCCACGTTACGTTCTTGGTGAATAGCTTTCATAGCGGTCGTATTCCACCAATTGATATACCAGTTCACCCATTCTTGAAACTCTTCGAGTAGGGCCAGATTTTTTTCAAGAACTGTCGATAATAATGTTAGTCGCTTTCAACATTTGTAAAGTCGACCAAATTTTGCACACCTGTGATGTCGGCTCGGGGAGCCTTCGAATTTTGCTCGTCAGAGTTGATGTCCTCGATCGTCTGCTATTCGTTAGAGCACGTTGTTGATAACGAATTTGGGGGTGCTCACTTGAATAAGTTTTTTCCTGACATTTCGTATATCGTCTAGAGCCGCCTTCGATTTCTCTCTGCCTTGACTAGCGATCACCTTCATCTGTTCAATATAAGAGTTGCGCTCGTGGTCGCTGATACTGGGCGTGATGGCGACTGTATACGAAAACCACTTGACGCGAAATCAAACCCATCTTGCACTGCGCTCAATCCTCTATCGAATGCGACGACGTATTGGTTGACCAGAGTATGTGTTATAACAACAGAATTGGGCCTAAAGTACAGCAGCAGTCAGTTTGACTTTTTCATGCACGATCTAAATAAACTTACAAAGGACGCGCAGTGAAGTCGGTCGCAACCCGCCAAGCGTCAAGAGTTTTGAGAAATGAATCTGTCGATTTTTGAAGCGTTAAAAATACTGATGATGTTTTTCGATTTGAGTAAATTCTGCTGAGGTCTCATGGGCTTGTGGATCCTCCGCCATTGATGATTTTTCCAGGGGCATTCGAGACACAAGTCCAGTGCGCACGTCATTATCATACTTCTCGTTCTGAGCTGATGGAGAGCCCTCCAATGTCACTGGATCAAGTTGTGCCAGCTTTCCTAGTATAGGCAGAATGGAACCATCACGAGTCCCTGAAGTGTGTCGTTCATCGTTCCTCGTATTCTTCCTAGAAGTCCGTGGTGCTCCCTGGCGTGCCTTTTGCGTCCATGTCACGCGCAAAGTCGAACACATTTGTATATTGATCTCTCTTCGCCTCCGCCTCCAGCTCCTCCTCCCTCCTCCTTTTCTCCTCTTTCCTCCTCTCCTCTCTCCTAGCGTCTGTCTCTGTGCACTCCTCTTTTTCTCTTTCTCCTCCCGTTTCCGTTTCCGTTCTCCTTTCTTCCTCTTTTCTCCTTTCGTCCCTTTCCTCATCCTCTGCCTCCTTCGTGCCGATTTCCTCCTCCATTCTGTTCTGTGCCTCTTCTTTCCTTCCTTCTTTCTGCTCCTCCTTCCCCTTTTTTCTCCTTCCCGCTCCCGCCTTCTCACCTCTCCTCTTCTGCGGCAATTTAAGTCCCATAAACGATAGTGTTGATGACCTGATGGGATACGAATCCTCGAGTTTGGCTACCTGCATATACGAGTACAGTGTATTAATTCCGTAAATAGGATCAATCAACAAATCAAAAACACACCATCGAATTGTAATCAGCAAATTGTTTGCGAAGAAGCTCCCATTGCTCAACACTTTGCGCAAGGATTGATTCATCAAATGCCAATATCGACCTAGTACTCGGTTCTACCTGTGTTTCGATTTTGATCCAATCCCACCACTGAGCCAAGGCAGATGCTTCTTTTCCAAATCTCTCTAAAAGATCGAGTCCTCCGCGAAGTTCTTCGAGGGCACGCTCTGCCGTTGCTCTACGGTTTTGTGTAATCCAAGATTTATACAAACCACCGCGACCGCTCCCCACAGCTCGCATGTTCTCGGTGGACTTGGTGGTAAGCTGGAGATTGAATAAGTAAAACATGGAAACAAGTATAACGAATGAACTTGGGTGCTGATTAAACATACCTCAAATATTCTCACTCGAACATCTCTGAGTGCTTCATGGGTCTGTTTGGCTTCGTCATGGGCTTTCTTGGCCATTTCGAATGTTCCCTTTAGATAGGTGGCACGATCGTCTAGCGACATAGAATTCACGTTCCTCGCAAACTCGATGATATCCACAGTCGCCGTATGACCAAGCCGAGCAGCCTCAACACCTAGCTTCACAGCTTCCATAAATTCCGTGGCCTGTTGTGAAATTTCTAGAGCAATAGAAGATTTACTTTTGTGGATCAGAGTCGGAAAATGTCAACTCGACAGATACATACTACCTGTGTCGTAGCCCTATTAATGGGGTAAGCAATGCGAATGCCCTTTGTGTTGATTCTGAGAAAGCTTTGAAGTCGAACGCGCCTGGCGTTCCTCGTATGATGTAATCGGTCATCGTAGATGTGTGTTCTCAAGGTTTAGATGGGGTAGAGGACTGAGTAAAGGCGTAGTGAATCCGAGAAGGTGAGTCGTGACAACGATATTGCCTCAATAAATCGCCGGTTTCTATCCAGGTTGCTATCAGTAGAAACGTAATATTTAATGCACTACTACAGAAGGAGATGTCGTCTGAGGCTAAAGTGAAGCTCAGCTGTATAACGAGCGAAACTGGAGGCACCTACCAGCATCACCTCATGCACAAAGCGTTGGCTGTGCGTGGTCTGAAGGAGGGAGCTGCGTGCGTAGCACGGGTTTATTCTAAATTAGTTTTGATGCAACTGTAGATTTGGAGTAAACTCAATGACATTCACAGAAGAGGGCGAGGGCAGAAACGGTATTCAATGAGAACCTCGACGCAGGTATGCTGTATTGAGGCCCCACTCGTACATCTAACACACGGAGAAGATTAATCCTGATGAGTACCACTATATTTTGTTTCCTGGATCCTTCCGTAAGTGTCGATTTGGAAAAAGCATCATTTCCAGCGGCATATTTACATCATGGTGTACGCAGACTAATCTGGGCTGTCAACGTATGCGCAAAGCATTCGCACACGTGTCTCTCTTGGGTTATTCATTCTGGCAATGCTGACCTGGTGTAATCAATATAAATAAAGAGTGTTGGCAGAGCGGGGAGGATGCCGCATGTGGAAGATGAATTATTTGTGGTGTGCCTCGTTTAATGTAGTCTCTCCTAGACAGACATCGATATTATGTGATGTGCATACGATCACGATAATATGAAGTCTGTTGTTTACCCACGCCCCCAAAACCGCGCTAGAAAATCATTATGTAATCTTCGGACTTTCAAATTTACTTTCTGAGCCCAGTGCGCGATGGTAGGGCGCTTTTCATGGTCTTTGGCAGATATAATTTCTCATATGGTCCTTGAGAATCTTCTATAAAAAATCGGAATCTCTCGAAGCGATGTGGGAGTATTAAGCAAAGTAGGTTCGATAGCAAGCCTAAATCCGGATCACGTGAACACCATTCGAGTTCTTTTCCTACCGACAAAAATCCCATTGATCTTCAACCTAAAATTTAATCTGCGCTCCATATACTCTATAGAATAACTTTCTCTAAGAAAAATAGTCAAGAACCGACCGCGGCCGACCTCTTGCCAGTTACCATTTTATTAACTTCACTTCACAGTAGACCATACCCATATGTATGTATCTTTATGCTTTTGTTCCAGCTCGTAAAGTCTCTGGCACGCGTGATTCTTATCCTTATGCATCAGGTGCTAGTAATGGTATAAGAAGATAACTACATGGAATAGTAATTAAGATGAAAGAAATAACGAGTGCTCACTTCAGTACGTGTACAACGGACTGAGGGAGTACTGCGTCGACGGAAAGGTATTTAACAAGGAATTATGAATGTTATGGGTGACTAAAATTAGCACTATATAATATCACCGTGGACCTAGCGGACCGTCAATTATGCCAAACGCGGTTTGCATCCCAATAAATGGCGAGCCAGTCCAAAGCCAATCAAATCATCTTCGAAAACCGAGGCGAAGGCTCAGAGATTCAAACCCTGGCATGTACATAGTTCAAGGTTACATCTCGGTTCTTCGCGATGCGTTAGTTGCGTATATCCGAAGCGTCAATGAGGTCACTACCAGTGTGGATATGTAAATTGTGGACTATCATGTCGTGCCGTTCCGCGATTGCGCCATCATTAATACTGTGATTAGAACAAGATTAGAGCCTCATGCACTCTCAGGAGAGATCAGAGCTCCATCTTTTGTCTGTTAAAATCTGAAGCTCGGTACGTTGGAGATAAAAGTGTTTCGTTTAGGAACTTGAATTGTGTGTCAAGCACAAACTATAAGTTGTGCCGACCCAGACACTCTGCAACATTTGCTCTCGGGGTACGAAATACTTGAATCATAATGGCCTGCTATAACTGATATTGACTTATAGGAACTATATATGGAATTTATACGGTATTCTACCTGAGAACCGTTTTTGTGATCCCTTCAGCCCCCGCGCACATGGCAGTGAGCCCCAACACCACCGCACATTTGATTTCCCTTGTTCAACTCAAGCTTTAAATATTCTCTGTAGTTATGTAATGGTGATCAATAGATAAAGACGTTCAACATATGCATGGAAAGTAGGAAACCAAAGCAGATTGTTGCGGACGCAATCCGCCTTTTGAGCCATCATTTGAAGCAACAGCAACAAAATTTCTTGATCCAGCCCCAACACGCCGCGAAACAACCACAAGATTTTGTGCCGTTCTGTCCTCCTCCTGTGCTGTTCTGTGCTGTGCTGTTCTGTCCTCCTTCTTTGCTGTTTTGTCCTCCTTCTTTGCTGTTCTGTCCTCCTCCTGTGCTGTTCTGTCCTCCTCCTGTGCCATTCTGTCCTCCTCCTGTGCCATTCTGTCCTCCTCCTGTGCCATTCTGTCCTCCTCCTGTGCCATTCTGTCCTCCTCCTGTGCCTTGCTGTCCTCCTCCTGTGCCGTTCTGTCCTCCTCCTGTGCCTTGCTGTCCTCCTCCTGTGCCGTTCTGTCCTCCTCCTGTGCCTTGCTGTCCTCCTCCTGTGCCGTTCGGTCCTCCTCCTGTGCCGTTCTGTCCTCCTCCTGTGCCGTTCTGTCCTGTGCTGCTCTGTCCTCCTTCTTTGCTGCTCTGTCCTCCTTCTTTGCCGTTCTGTCCTCCTCCTCCTGTGCCGTTCTGTCCTCCTCCTGTGCCGTTCTGTGGTTTTATCGGGGGCGTTGGCATGGCATTCCTTGAATCGGGCGGTAAAGCAGAAGCGAGTTCTTTTGCAAACTTCAACGCTTCCCTGTTTTTCTCTTCCAATCTCAACATCTAGTTATAAAAAATAGTGGCAGAGATGGGAAAGGCAAACAGTAAGAATAATCACCACTGAACAGTAAAAAATCTTTACGTTGTCTTGGTATCCCAAGTAAGCGCCGCCTGAGGGTTTGCCAGGCCTGCACAGTTTCGGGAATCTTGTCTCTGGCATTTTCGAGCGTCATTGCTTCTATCTTCCCCCTTGATTTATCTGGCTCATGCCGGTGCTGGTCCACCATTGGATATAAGCCTTCATGCAATTCTCCAAGTCTATGAGGACGTGACCAAAACCTTCCTGTAGATCTACATATACCGAAATCAGTCTCCAACAGATCAATTCAGAAACTAATTTCATGTACTGACCTTCAACCCTGTCGGTTTCGTTGCCCATATATGCTTCAATGGTCTTGGCATAGTACATAGAATGACTGTTAGTCGAATGATATGTGCGCTTGATACGGGATAAATCTCACATTTTGAACCCCTCGTCGGATCTTTCGGATGATCTTGATCATTTCCTGCACCTTGACCATCCCTTTAGAAGCACGCGTCCTCATTTCATTCAGATACTGTTCCATATCTGGGTCTGTGGTGGCGTTGCCAGCTTCTGTTATCTTCTCAGAAAAATCGATTCCCTCTACTGCCCAGTCGTGACCCAGTTGCGCGGCCTCCAATCCCTTCTCATACGCTGTGTAAAAGTTCCCCACATGGCGGCCAGCCTCCGTAGCCGAAAGCGACCTAGTTGTTAAATAATCAGCAATATTGTCATGCATCAATAGCTCGTCGTAAATAAAGCATACGCTGCTGTGTATGACGATGCCAGTGATAATTTCCACGTATTGACAATATTGAGGAATGTGTTCGTCGAGCTCTCTAAAGCTATCAGAGATGTCCACTCCGTGCCCGTTTGACCAATGTCTGACGCGGACTGTGGTGAGCTATTGGGTGCCATAGTACTGAGCTCTGAGCAAACCGATTGGTGAATAAGGTTCGGAGGGGTGCAATAGGTCGATCGTCTGCCAATATATGTAACAGACTCTTTCATGAGTGCAGTCACCCCTTGAGTTAATTGTCATTTGAAACGATTTTTCATGTGTCGAGATGTCAATTTAGAATAATCATATATGGAATGGTGTTTGGCTTCAACTTTGGCGTCACCTATACGCGACATGTTACTGTCGCGTGTACACAATATGCGGCATGTTGCTGTCGCGTGTACATATAATGCGCATTGCGGCTTGCCGCAAGTAAGAAGTCCCACTGCGATCAAACGAAACGACACAGCTTGGCATAGTGGGATACTATTAGCGACTATATCAATTACCTTGAGCAATGCACATGGGTGGAGGCGGCCTCATATGCCACATGATCGAAACGCGGCGAGGCACCCCTCACTTTACCCTGCCTTTGTTGTTTCCTCTAGAGCTACCGGGGATGTCAGAAAAACCCTGGAGTACGTATATAACTTCCTCTGGGGCTCCGCGCCTATCTTTGTTCTAGCCTAGAAGTTTTGGAGATGGCGAAGTAAGAAGCCTGCTGGCTGACATATTAAACCTATGGGACGATTCTTAGAAATAGTAAAAGTTTATTTTTGTCACCAGGGCTGATGGGTGGCGATGGTATCTCGCAGGGGGGGAAGACAGAAGTCAGGTGGTACGATTAGCTGAGCCAATAGGTCCGCGCGTACCTGTTTTCCTTGAGTAGGGACAGAGAGCATAATGAATAAAAAATATTGCTACGAATACCCGCTTGTACAAGTCTAGATATTTTGAAGTACTAATCATGATGGAATACTGCGAGTTAAGCGAAAAATAGGGATAATTCCCCCAACCAAGGACCGCTTCTTTCTGTTGGGAAGCTCGCGTAAAAAAGCCAGGAATTCCACGTTTGAGTCTTGGTATTCCTGTATCTTTAAATAGTTTAAATCAGACTCCATTGTTAAGGACAATACGTACCTCGACGGTATAGTCAACAAATTTTTCCTTCAACTCTCTCCACTTCTTCACCGTAAAAGTGTCACGATAGGGGCTGTAGCTTATTTGCAGTGAATCGAGACGATTTTGTTGCGTCTGATGTTCCATATTGAGCACATTCCACCAGGAAATGAAGACCGAAACATGATCAGAAAATGCTTCAAGGATGTCGATATCTTTCCTCAGGTCATCGAGCTTAGTAGCACCTTGGGCAATAAAGGTGAATTTCTGGGCCCAGTATCTATTTTATCTATGAACGTACTGATGTCCATATTGTTTGCTGAGCTGCTGTTCTCATGACTCCTCTTGATGTCCTTTTTAGCGTTGTCGATCAGCTGCAATGTAGTAGTCATGCATAAATTGACTGGGAACATGGAAATAGAGTCAAATTCCGTACCTTTCCTAATATCGAGCGTACGTTCCTGAATCCTGCTTGCGCTGTAGTCACATTTTCCTTGCCCTTTGCGGCGTGCTTGGTTATCTTCTCCCAGTAATTCTGGCGGCGTTTCTCGTCAAGGCTAGGAGCAAGCTCCGTAAAGTTCAAGGCATCTTCTATGATATTGAACCCCTCCTGGGCGGCGGTGATGGACCAATCAATGGCCATTGCATAAGAATGTGCCTGTTGTTGGATCAAGCTCGTTGCTTTTGACCTAGAATATTAGATCATTCAATATTTATTTGTAGAGAAAATAAACGTCGTGCGAACACGTTCTTCAGCATGCACCAAGGACGAAGAAGTTTAATTGCTGCGTCTGCTGACTGAACCAGCTCGGCGAAATTAGGATCCTCTGGATTTTCGAGAACAAGACGTGGGTGGGCCATGTCGGATTCGGTGGGGAGCGTAACCAAAAACGAGTTGAGTGGCGGTTTAAGTCTTCTAATACGGAGACAGTCGCAGAATAGGCTGACAGTACTGCTACAATACCTGCCACATTCCATGCTTGATCCTCAAGGCACATCCCCCATGTGATGTAGGACTCGCCGGCGCCTAATGGCCAGTGACGGAATCATCCCAGAGAACGGCCAAAGGTTCCCACGTCAGTTGGTTGTGCGGTATGCAATATGTCACGAAGCGTCTTCTCCAAGCCGTGTGTCATACCATTGATCATCGTTGGGGAATCACAAACTGTTGTCGGTCCAAATATAGTAGTGGTACTATTGCATGGCACGGTCCAATTATCTGAAAGCCGGTCCCTGAGAGTATCAGTAGTAGTACATGCGCAAGCCACGGTCATATACCATCTCGGACTCTATACGTCGACATCTCTCAAGCCTCCTCGACAACAAACAGGTTTTGTCCTCAGCCTCCTTCATCAACCCACCACCGCATCCCCCAATGGCATCAACGCCACAAAGGATTTTCTGGAGCTCGGTTCTATTTCCTTGAACCCGATGTGGAGGCAACAACGGTTGCCCTCCACCGTATTCCACCAAGAGCCATTTGTGGGTTTACGAATCTAATATCTACTCGTCGCCGCTCTCATGCATTCAAATTTCCAGGCCTTCTCAAACCACGCGCCAAATCTTGCCAGGGGATGGCTGCTGTTACCGTGTTTAAGGAGGGGGTCCTGAACCCGCTGCTCGTACCGCTGCTTCCACTCCAGCTGGGTGTGAGCCCAGGCGCCTTCACAGCTCTCAGTGCCCCCAACTCCCTCCGCAATCCCGAACACTCCCTCTCGACAGAGTCGAACGCATGCCGGAGATCATTGTTTTGCTGCACAAGCACTGAGACATCTTCCAGCCGATCCCGAAGCTGCGAGTTCTCCTCCCGCAGCAAGCGAACCGTCCGCTGGGCATCCGAAAGCGCATTCAACAAAGCCCCCATTTCGTTCCCATGCTTCTCCTTCAGATCGCGAACCTCCTCCCGCTCCCTTTCCCTCTCTAACCTGTCCCTGTCACGGCCAAGGTACCCAAACGATTCGGCGAGACTGGTTGGCGCTGTCGAGCCCGACCTGGGCGTATCTCGATCTCGATCTCTGCTAGAGCTCGAAACAGTGAACGTCGGACTCTCCATAAGCCCCTGATGGTTATACGGAGATCCTCCGCCGTAGCTACTCCCTCCAAACGAATCACTCCCTCTCCGCCCTGAAGTCACGCCGCCAACTTCAGAGTATGCCATCCGCGAATGCGCGCGCGTGTGGCCGGGGTTGTAGTTATACTCGGATGCGCTCCGCGCCGAGTTGAACCGGGCGCTGGAGGACGATGCGCCGCTGGCACCGAGAGGCGAGGGCGATGGTGCGACGATGACGATGTTGCTCCTGGTCCTGTCGCGTATGCGGTTGAGCCCGTCTCCCCAGCTTTCTCCTTCTCCTTGCTACGATCGCGGTCAAAGTCTAGAAGGCCAGCTGCTTTGAAAGCCTTCGCCGTTCTCGGGCCCAACCACTCCATCTTCGGCCCTGTAGCACCACCACCACCACCCACAGGGCTCTCATACCTACTCTCCTGCCTGCTTCCACTCCCCTCATCCTCTCCAAATGTTCTCTGCCCAGCATGAACAGAAGCACTGCTTCCAGGCCGGGATATCCGGGCTCCATAAGCACCATTCTCGCTGACGGCCATGGTATTCACATATCTTCCTTCCGCCACATGTTCCTGGACGCTCATACTCCGCTTTCTCGAGCGTGGCGGGGCATGAGGGACACGAGGAATAGGCGAGACGCTGTCGCCTGAGCTGTCCGTCACTCTCAGCGAAGGCGTCCTGTCTCTTTCCCGCTCTCGTTCGCGTTCCCTCGCGCTCTCGCAGGCGTAAGACGGACCCAGGAAGATAGTTGGCATCGACTGACTGTCTCGCAACCGTGGAATCAAACGGTGTATCGTCGACCTCGCGCGACGGTGAGAATTCAGCTTCCGTCATAGGTCGCTCTGACCGCTCAGGCGAAGCAGACCCGCGAGATATCTGGAGTCTGATCCGAGAATCGAAAGACGTCCTACGCATGTCCAGCGAAGGACGGCCCAGCCCGATCTCACGTCCTAACGAAGGCCCAGCAGGCGGTCGTCCAGAATCTAGAGATCCACGACTTAGCGGTGTCACCACCTGCTGCGACGCGTCGCCATTGCTGGACGGACTGTCCTTCGAGCGATTGCTGCCTCCACTCCCGAGCATGACTTGTCTGAGCGTACGCGTGGCTAGGCGTGAGGTGATTGGTGTTTCTTTCGACTGAGGTGTCGTGTCATCGTTACTGCGATTGCGTCCGCCGAACAGGTTTGTTGCTCGTAATGAGGGTTGACTGAACATACTGGGCGAGCGAGGTGATGGCAATGTCCGGCGAGGAGCTGCGGGTGTAGAAGTCGGCGCTGAAGCCAGTGAGGGAGAGGGTGAAGGAGGCGAGAAGTCGATAGCTGCTTGAACCGGAGCTGTATCGACTTTGTCTTGAGTTGCTTTTGGTGTGGTGGTGGCATTGCTCATAGACGGTGTGGTAGGAGACGGTGTAGATATAGAAAATCGCGGAGAAGTGGGGAAGCAGAAGGAGATGAACGTAATCTCGGCAGCAAAGACGAGGCTTGTTGTGCTCTCGAAAAGCGGGATACAGGAGATGGAGGAAAGGTGGGTGTGGTAGGCGATACAGACGGTCGTTGTCGATGATCAGGCGTGTGATTCAACGACTTTGACGACGGGTTCCTCGTACCCGAATTTGGGCTCAGAAGAGCTAAGAGGTCGGCATCGACTGTGTCAGGGTTGAACGTCTTATCAACTGCTTCTGGATGCTCGTCCGCGTCGATGATGACCACGGCTTTGTCGGCCTTCAGCCATTCCTCGCCAGACTTTGAAGACGAGGCGCTCTTCCGCAGCGCATCCCGAACCTGATTTTCCACCTCTGTCGTCGACAGGTTGAATGCCGAGATATCAAAATCAAGGGAATCAGAACGCGGAGAATGTTTTTGGGCAGTTTTGGTAGTTGAAGAGCCCTGATGTCTGTTTGGATGTAGAAAATTTTGGCTGGTAGTGCGATGAGGCGAGGACGACCTGGATTTGACCGGAATGCCATCGGGCAAATTTTTCGACACCCCTGAACTGTCAGCCTCCACTATGGTTGAGAGTTCTGCAGTCAAAGGAGGGCCTGGAGAAGGGGTTCGCAGAGTGAAAGCTGGAATTGTGGATTTGGGAGTCAGATACCGACAAAGTAAAGAGTATTCGGGATTTACCTGAGCGTAGTGTCCCATCTCCATTTGAAAGAATGCCGTCCTCCTGATAAGACCCAGATATATTGTCAAACTTGGGTTCGCGCGGAAGTGGCTTTTCGATTAGCGAGACAGACGCAGACCGCCTGATAGTTGTCTCATCCGCGAGGGATCCATTTGACCTTTCAATGGAGATGACTGGTGTCATTGCATCGTTTGAAAGCGACGACTTTCGTTCTCTGGTCATAGACCTCCTAACTGAACCAAAGTTCGCAAAGGGACTCCTAGAGGTACTGGGGATGATAGTGACGGTGAAGAAGTGGCATTTTTGTTGGGTCCAAATGGTAGAAGAGAGCGTAGGGTGCGGAAAGCAGGAATGCCTGAACCTGCAGAGCTAGTTGGTGTAGTGTTATATGTGGGTGTGCCCGGGGAATAGCCAATTCCTTGTGGTGTGGTTGAGCCGGAATTCAAAGATCCGCTGCTCGACGATGCTCGACGAGTGTAGTTCCCTGACGCGAAAACCCCCTTGTTCGACTGCGCCGATGGGGTATTAGGGGAAAGTTGGACAGTCGCCATTGGCATTGGCACTGTGGTTGGAGAACGACTGTGGTATTGCTTGGTGGGTATACTCTATGTTCCCTGTGGTTAGGTGGTAGATATCATAGTGAGAAGCAATCAAAGAACATCGAAGACGTCGCCGACGGTGGACGTTCTGATGCAAAAACAGAACTTGCTGAACAAATTCCCGCGAAACAAAGACGGAAGGACCCTGCAAACTGATGTGTGTGGCCCTAACTTAGGGTTTCGTTTAACGAACACCTTAGGTTCCCACCCTCCGAGTGAAAACAGCTGACATGAACCGATCACATCATTTCCCTGGTTTGTATCCCTTCCCTTCTTTGCCTTACCTCTCGTTATTCCTCTCCCTAAATGTCCACTTTATTATAATATTTCCTACTCCTCGCCGTAGATTAGAGATCGATATAGATTAGACTAGATAGCTGATTAGACTAGATAATAGATTAGACAAGGATAATAGATAATACGATATCAGATGTTTCGGACGGTTCACATCGTAAGGTACATAACGCCCGGTCAATCGCATGCCGCCCGTCGACTACGGTGGTCGGCACACTGCTCCAGCGCCCCATTCCCCCGCCCTTTGCTTTCAGGCACTGCTTGACAGCGCCATCACTTTGCCGCTCCCGACCTGTCCGTGTGCCATTTCCTCAATTAGAAGGCGCTCCTGCGCTCTCACGCTCCTTTGCTCTGCCCTTCCTTCCTCCACTGCCGCTCCTTCCCTTCCCACCGGATATGTGTTCATCATCCTCTCTATTCCATGTAGTCTCCGTCTCTGTCTGTAAACCCAATTATGCAGGGCGCTCCCGCACTCCTTTACTCTGGCCTTCCTTCCTTCACTGCCGCTTCTCTTTCCACTTACTATGCATTCTTCAGCCTCTCCTTTGCAGCGTCCGTCTTTGGACAAATGTAGCAGTGTAGGGACTCCAAGAAAGGGAAGCAAATGTAATTTCTCATTATACGTTAATACAACCATTTACTACAGAGCACATTGACCACTGTGCTTGACGATGGCCTCTGACGATATTTGGGGTGTTATGCTCAATGCCAGGCTTGAATAGTCGCAGCGCCACTGACATCTGTCAGTGTCATCTCCAACTCTGAAATGTAACAACGGCTTCGCACACTTGTCGAGAATGAACCTGATCCAGACAACAAGATTTCGTGGGCGCTAAGGGGCCTGTTTAGGGTTGAACGGAGTCGGACTGTAGCACATAATTATCCGGCATTATAAGATATATATATAGCGCAACCTGGCAGTCTGACAGATGTCATTTGAGAGGTAATATCAACACTACAGGTACGAAAAGGAAGGGAAAAAGCGGTTAGCCCTCAACTGACTCTGAATCAGATTCGACAACTTCTTGGCTTTGAGGCCCATTGGAAGCAGACTTGCCAGTGGCAGAAACATGCCTCTTCTTGGATGCTGGCTCCGTGACGTCCTGTTTCTTTCCTATTTTCTTTATCCTCTTGTTCATCGGCTTTCTTCCTTTTTGTTCCGCTGATCCTTACGTGGCTTGCGAGTCTTGGGAGCGAAGACAGAACCATCATCGATGGCGTTCTGGCGTTCCTGCCGGCGTTCCTTCAACTGGGAAGGTGTAAGCTTGACAAACTTGCACTTGTTGTTGTTGATGGCGTCGAGGAGTTTTTTGAGTCCTGGAAGGGATGTAGAAAGGAACGTCGGGTTGATTAATTTTTCGTAAGTCCAACCAACCAGGTCCACGCCATAGCGTTGTACTATTTTTCTTCATAGTCTTCATAATGCATCGTGGCGTTTGGGTTTCCAGTGATATCGCCTGATTTAATTTTATATCACTGCTTGTCCGATGAATGGAATAGATACGTACCAAGCATTCTGACAATCTTCTCACGAATTTGGCGTTTTCATTTCGCTCTGCTTTCTGCTTAGAGGTACGATTGAGATCTGAGTTATGGATGTAAGTGTTAACCGAAATGTGAAGAACAAGTGACATGAGAACTTACTGATTGGATCACATCCTGCGATCGCAAAACGCCCTCCAATTTAGAAGCGCCAACATGAGCGAGGTCCCAACCTCGGTGGATTGGGACCCTTAATCTTCATATATTCCATGAGTGCCTGCGATGTGAAGAACCACTTCGGATCCATGGAATAGTCTGGGGAATTCGCACGATGCAAAAAAGTGTTATGGACACTTTATTTTCTTTTGCTTTTGCTTTTGCTTTTCTTTTCTTTCCTTTCTCTTTTCTTTTTCTTTTCCCTTTTCTTTGTCATCTGTCACATCATTGATACATCATCGTATGTTCTGATGAACTTTGCTTTCCATCATATCTACAAAACTCCATCATATCTTTGATGGACTTTCACTTCTATCTTTTATGATACATCTTTCGATGAACGCTTGATCTGTTTCCTCTATTCTTATATACATCTGCTGATGAACATTCAAACTCGTTTCAACTTGCTGTGCGGTTCATAGTATTTATACCAGGAAGGATCCACTGTATTCTTTAGCTAGTTCTTGAGAATCTAACCTCCTCTTACTTGACACTGCTTGGAACTTGCTGTTCTTGACTACTTGACTGTCGGCTTTATCCACGCACGTGAATATAAGCTTGAAGTCGTAACAAAAGAACTAGCTCATCTACGAATCTCACCCGCTCCCCAGCAGACGAGACCTCTGAAACCCCGACACGAAATTGGCAGACACCAAACCCGTCCAGACAAAGCTCTGAAGATATCAACCTAGGCAACGAAGACCTATCAAACTTGCTATACGACTTATTATCAACCCTGGCGATAGATCAAGAAGAACAAGACACAGACATGGTCGGAAACAAATGGAAAGAAAGAAATCTCGATCAACAAACCCACCGTATTTGATGGAGACAGGACGAAATCCAGGTCTTTCATGCAAGACTGCTACCTCTACATGGACATAAACGATGACATCTACAACACAGACAAGAAGAAAATTGCCTTCATTTTATCATTTTGCATGGAAGGAGGAGCAAAACTATGGAAGGAACAGTACTTGACCTCGAGGACGAAAGGAACTAGTCCCAACCAAACCCTCGAATGGGACACCCTCGGAACATTTCTCGAAAAATTCCACGACGCATTCACTCCAGTGGATGAAACCAGATCAGCCATGAACGACATAAAACGACTTAGGCAAAAACCCAACGAAAGGGTGGAAGACATCATCAACAAGTTCAAATTGTTGGTAGGACAAGCCAATCTAGGAACAGAAACGGAATCAGACCACACCCACCTCATTGGATTATTCCAAAATGCATCACACCTCAGCTTGCTGACAGGATCCTGTACTCTGAAGACCTTCCAAGGACGATCCAAGGCTGGTACAAAAAGCAACAACATTTGACACCAACTATAGACTGGCCAAGGTCTTTAGAGAAGAACCAGAAGAACGTAGGAGGGCGCCACAATGGAACAACTTCCCAAGAAACAACAGGAACTACGACCCAAACAGGATGGACATAAGAGCCATGACAGCTGAAGAACGAGCCGAATTAATCAGGAAAGGCGCCTGTTTCAGGTGCAAACAACGAGGACATCTATCCAGAGATTGCCCACAGAAAGGACCAACAAACCAGAACAGAACCCAAGGACAACCCAGCAAGAAGTGGACCCCAAAGGAACTCCATGCCCATATCAGGAGCCTGAACAAGGGATGAAAAAGATGAACTTGCAGACCTCATGGTTAAAACAGGATTTGAAGAGAAAGAAGAAAAGGATTTTTAAAGTGGAGAAACAGAGCGACGTCTGTCTCTCCTTATCTGAAGATACAATCTGTACTTACGGCAACAATCGAGAATAAAACTATGCTTCTACCAGTTTCATTCCCTGCAAAGAAACAGAATGGCTCACAAATCGTCGGTAAACCGCTGCTCTCTTAGACTCAGGAGCAGGAGGAAAATTCATTGACCAGAATTATGCACAAAAACTTGGACTCAAGACCCAACCCTTGGAAAAACCAATCCGAGTTTACAATGTAGATGGGACTCCAAACAAGAAGGGAACCATCTCATCGTTCGTGGACCTGGACTTAAAAGTTGGAAATCGAAACCATCGGGAAAAGTTATTGGTCTCTGGACTAGGAAACAGAAGATCATTCTGGGTTTCCCATGGTTACAGGAAAAGAATCCAGGAATCAACTGGCAGAACGGACAGATAACTTGGAAACCACGTCAAGGACCCACAATAAATCAGACTACCATTGAAGAAGAAACAGACGAACAAACATCAATAATTGAGACCACCCACCCATTGGAAGAATTCGAATCACTGATCATCCAATACATCGGAGACGCAAACGAAGATGAAATAAAAGAAACATGGCTTAACACCAAGATCACTACCTCGCAAACATTAGCTCAACAATACGAACCGGAGAAACCCACAAAACCTCTCCAAGAAATTATTCCCCAGAATATCAGTCATATATGGATCTCTTCGACAAACAAGCAGCAGACCGATTCCCGGAACCAAGACCATGGGACCACAAAATCGAAGTTAAAAGAAGGATTCATACCAAAGAAATTCAAGGCATATAACATTACACCGGCAGAACAAATGGAACTGGACAACTGGACAAAGGAACAATTGGATAAAGGATACATTCGGCCCTCTGAATCACCTATGGCATCTCCATTCTTCTTCGTATCAAAAAAGGATGGAAAGCTCAGACCTTGTCAAGACTACAGATATCTGAACGATTGGACCATCAAAATGCCTACCCCTTACCACGAATAACGGAGCTCATGGACAAGTTAAAAGGCGCAAAATTCTTCACAAAGCTGGATATCCGATGGGGCTACAATAACATCAGGATAAAAGACGGCGACCAATGGAAGGCAGCATTCAAAACCAACCGAGGACTTTTGAACCAACTGTAATGTTCTTTGGCATGTGCAACTCCCCGGCAACCTTCCAATCCATGATGGACTCGATCTTCGAAGATATGATATCACAATGCTTTGTAATTATCTATATGGACGACATCTTAATCTTTGCAAAAGATCGAGAGGAACTGGAAAAGTACACTAAAATGGTTCTCCAACGACTCCGAGAAAACGATCTCTATCTCAAGCCAGAAAAATGCTCATTTGCTCAGGAGAAAGTGGAATATCTCGGAATGATTGTCGAAGCAGGAAAGATCTCCATGGACCCAACAAAACTCAAGGGAATTCAGGACTGGCCAGCGCCGTACTACTCTCAAACAAGTCCGATCATTTCTAGGCTTTGGAAACTTTTACCGAAAATTCATCCGGAAGTTCTCTGAAGTAGCTCAACCTTTGAATGAACTCCTGAAGAAAGACAAAGGATTTTTATGGAACGATGTAACTCAAGCTGCCTTTGATGAACTAAAGAAACGATTCACAGAAGAACCAGTACTCTTGATGCCTGACCCCGCTAAACCATTTCAAATTGAATCTGACGCTTCAAAATACGCCTCTGGAGCAGTCCTCACCCAACTAGATGGAAATGGCGAAAGACACCCATGCGCATTTATATCAAGAACATTTTCCCCAACCGAAAGAAATTACGAAATCTATGACAGAGAATTATTGGGAATAATCCGAGCACTACAGGAATGGAGACACTACATCCAAGGATCAGAACACATGACTCACGGGTATATTCAGATCACAAGAATTTAACATATTTCAGATCGGCCCAAAATCTGAACCCGACGACAGGCACGCTTGGTCTCTGTACGTCTCAGAATTCAACCTGAAATTGGTACATCTACCTGGAAACAAAATGATTCAATCCGATACCCTTTCAAGACGCCCTGATTTTACCCCGGAAGAAGACCATGACAATGAAAACATCACCCTACTCCCAGAAAAGCTTTTCATCGACTTAATCGACACTGAGTTACAGGAAAGGATTGCCAATGCAAACGAACTGGACCACAACGCAGCAGAAGCAATGAAAACCCTATTAGAGGGAGGACCGCCAAATGCACGACAGGACCTCAAAGAATGGAAAACAGAGATTGTGAACGGCAAAACCATCTTATACTACCATGGACGAGCCTACATTCCAAAAGATCAAACCCTGCGGAAGGACATAGTCAAATCATATCACAACCCTATTTCAGCTGGACACCCTGGAGAATTAGAAACATTCAATTCAGTAAAACAACACTACTGGTGGCCAGGATTACGATCATTTGTCAAACAATATGTAAAAGGATGTGCCACCTGCCAACAATTCAAAATAAATCGACATCCCTCTAACCCATCATTCATACCGATACCTGGACCAAAGTCAGCCCGACCTTTGCAGACAGTGCTATGGATTTCCTTACAGACCTTCCACCGATCCTGGACAAACAAGGAGAAGTTGAATTTGATGCGATTCTAAGCATCACCGATCATGGGAACACAAAAGGACTTATCCTTATTCCTTGCCGAATGAAAGGACTGGATGCCGAAAAGACTGGCAAACTCTTAATGGACAATCTCTACAAAAGGTTTGGACTACCAGACAGCCTCACATCAGATCGAGACCCCAGATTTGCCGCTGAATCATTCAAGGAGTTAATGAAACTCCTCGGAGTAAAATCAAATTTTCAACTGCCACCCTCAAACGGATGGAACAACGGAACGATACAACCAAGAAATTGAAGCCTATCTATCCATATACTGCTCATCTCATCCAGAAGACTGGCACGAACGACTTGGTACCCTTGAATTCACTCACAACAATCGAAGACATGCAGGCAGACAGAGAACACCATTCGAACTGATTCTTGGATATTCCCCATTGCAATCCCTACCGCATTCGAACACACCAAATTCCCTTCAGTAGAAGAAAGACTGAAGTATCTTCAAAAGGATCGAGAAGAAGCCCTAGCAGCCCACGAACTAGCCCGGACAAGGATGGCTGAAAGGAAGAACTCAAAATTCACACCGTTCACCCAAGGACAAAGGTTTGGCTAGAAGCGACAAATTTACAAACAAATTATCACAAGAAAATGGCACCAAAACGAGAAGGACCCTTCAAAATTAAAGAAGTCTTAGGACCCCTAACTTATCGGCTGGAACTCCCCAAAGGATGGCTCATTCACGATGTATTCCATGCGACACTTCTTAATCCATATCACGAAACTGAAACACATGGACCTAATTTCATTCGACCGCCACCAGAGATATTAAACGAAGAAGAACATTGGGAAATAGAACAATTCTCAAACATCGAAAAAGAGGAAGAGGATACCAGTACTACGTCAAATGGAAGGACTATCCGATCACCTAAGCAACGGGGAACCGCTTCGTCTTTGAAGAAACCGGTAACGTAATCTTACAGGCTTACCGAACACGTCACAAGCTGTAAAAAGACCACCATCTTCCCCTCACCTCGGACAATCAATCAACATGCTCTCCTTTCCTCGATCAAACGCGTCAAGTCCACTCTCTTTCCCCAAAATACTCAGGAACCTATTTTCCTCACAACAAAAATACCAAAATCCCAAGAAGATCGACAACAAATGCTTGAAGAACTCGAGATAGCGTTCATAATGTCTCGAAGCGGAGAAACAAGCACACAATGAACTCAAGGCAAGATGCGCAGCAATGGCGCATGACCAAAATCTAGAGTATCAACTGCGGATTTCCCAGCTCAAGGAAAAAACTTAGACCCGCTGGCAACAAAGGCTATAAGAAAGGTCAAGTCGCTACACTTCTAGGCAACAAACATCGATATCCAACAATGTCTCATTCCACTGCTCGTGCCTCATCTGTTCCCAATCTACTACTACATCGTCTCAACCTTTTAATACTCTCTCCGTCTACGAACTACTTGAAATCTTGAAAATGCCGAAAACCGATACGACGTCGAAGCCTTTTGCCCCCTTTATCGAACGAGAACTTGAATTCTTCAACTATTTATCTGGCGAAATACGAATCATTGAGGCGGACATTGCAGTCAAACAGGCGAGAGTCCGAGTCCACCACAAAGCCGCCACCGACTCCTCAAACGTCTTCAACTCAAGGGTTTTGAACGAGCCATCGAACATGTGCTCATCAAACACCGCACGCAGACACCCCCACGGAACGACTCACCGACGCTGATCCACCACAACCTTTTGACATCAACAATCAGACCGCACGCTTCTCGTCGCCCGACTCGAGCCCGACGGACAAGTGTTGGGAATCAACGTTGATCGACGTTACATGCTTCGCATGTGGAAAGTTGGGACATATATCTACAATATGCCCTGCAACCACTGCCACCGCTGAGGACCAGGACATACGACAAGATACTGTCCTTTCAAGCGTAACGACTCTCCTTACCGAAGCAATTACTTTGATTATGATGACCCCACGGATGACGTTGGCATCGCAAACAATACCAGAGAACCCTATGGATACTGAAGACCATTCGACTGGGACAGTCGAACCGAAGGGGGTAATGTTATGGACACTTTATTTTCTTTTGCTTTTGCTTTTGCTTTCTTTTCTTTTCTTTCTTTCTTTTCTTTTCCTTTTCTTTGTCATCTGTCACATCATTGATACATCATCGTATGTTCTGATGAACTTTGCTTTCCATCATATCTACAAAACTCCATCATATCTTTGATGGACTTTCACTTCTATCTTTTATGATACATCTGATGAACGCTTGATCTGTTTCCTCTATTCTTATATACATCTGCTGATGAACATTCAAACTCGTTTCAACTTGCTGTGCGGTTCATAGTATTTATACCAGGAAGGATCCACTGTATTCTTTAGCTAGTTCTTGAGAATCTAACCTCCTCTTACTTGACACTGCTTGGAACTTGCTGTTCTTGACTACTTGACTGTCGGCTTTATCCACGCACGTGAATATGCTTGAAGTC
>JAJIRX010000297.1:0-34694 GCA_023853785.1 Psilocybe azurescens | reverse complement strand
GCATCAGATTGGTTGAGCGGCCCATCTTATTTTGCCCCTCTGCCACTCTCGCTTGTTCCCACAGCACCGCTCCAATGCCACTCATGCTGCCCATATCCTATATTTGTGTTTCTGCTCTACCCTCTTTCATACTACAAACCCACCAAATAAAACACGCAGTAAAGCGTTCAAATATCATCTCCTTTGCTTTACATCTTCCGTCCTCCACCTTAGTTGGCGCATAAGTTGATTTTTAAATAAGTAAGGCGTGTATTTAATTTACCATCCCCTCGCGTGCCGAGAGTCTCAGCAACTCGAGGCGTCCCATTACAGTTTCTTTTATCTTTTATTAACTGCTCTCTTTCGCTTCCATATGCAGGCGCCTTTTGTTCAAGAATTAAACCTTTTCATCGTCCTGTTCTCTTCTCATAATTTGCTTTTCTTTGATTGAGCCTTTATTCATTCTGCGTTCTTCTTTCTACTAATCAATACAAGCCGCTTGTCGGAGACTTTTTATGTGCAACGGCAGCTCTTACCCCTTACTCCATTCTTCTAAGTTAATATCGACGGAGCTGGACTCTATTCCGTGCATGTGTCGGATGCTGCTTTACTAAAAATGTTTATTCTTTCTCTTGCTTGATGGCTTATAACCTTTTTGTTGTCATCCTTGTATTCATTCCTGTAAAATACTTGTACCTGCTCCTTAATTAACACGAAAACAGTAAGAATTTGAACTCGCCCAAGTAAATAACTGGAATAATCATGATTGATATATTACTGATATATTAATGCCTCGACAATGCCGACACCAACTACCGAGGGCACCCTAACGTCCTCACACGCTTGACACGGTACCTGTCTTTACCCACAACCTCACGGCACCACCACCACCACAGATCTCCCCATTCCCTTTTTTCCTTAAATTACGCGCGCTGGTCTCTGTACGCCCGCCATATATCTCTTACCTACCATGCGGTGCACCCACGATCTGGATATCGTCATCATTATTCCACCCACACTCACGCACGTACTAATACCACCACTGGCCTCCCACCATCTTGCGGTGCCTGTTCTCTGTGAGGTAACAATTCCCTTTCGGGACCGACGGTCCGCGGATTAGAATTTGTTGGAGAGACACACGAAAAATTCGATGCGTGCAATATGAACTTTGAGGCAAGGTTGGTGAGAAGAGGCTGGGAAGACTCAAATTTTCAGATGGTCTTGTGAGTTTTAAATCGCTATGTGGCGTCGTCTTTGCAGTTCAAGGAGTCGTGACTCAAGGTACCAGTCATCTGAATGCCTGTATCAAATATGCATGTTGTTCTGGCCTCGATGTCTAGCGACCCACAGTCCCACCCCACCGGTCCCATAGGTAGTAAGTGATCCAATACGGCTAATTCCCCACAGAAACATATTCACCTCTAATTTCTCGGTGCCGACTATACCCACCGCTATGCTTTCGACCTCGTCTCCATCGTCACCTCTCCATGCGGTGTGTTTTCAGTCCTCAACATCCAGAGTGACCTCCGCGTCAGCAACTCCAAGAACTTCAAGTGAAGCGTGTACATCGCTATCAACTCCGTTAGTTCCCTTTGTTATTGGCACAGGAACTGCAATTTTGACGCTCTTTTGCATATATCGACACTGAGCTTTCCACAGTTTGTTTTATCTTAATTATCTCATTTTCTCCGACGTATACTAAAGTCACATTTGCATACTTTCAATTTCCAATGACAAAAGTGTTAAAAGGCCACGGCTCAGGGCCTAGGTGCACAAAACACTGGCGATGAGGCATCAAATTTCACAGTCATTCTAGAACGGATGGATATCGCTCGAGGCAGCCTGGACTTGATTAACAATAGTTTTCTTCTGTTTGACGTGTTTTTGTAGCGACTCTGGTTGTGGACACGGGGAGTGTGCTACCTACGAGGAACAATTAAAACGCATCTTGTTTCTGATATGCACGTTCTTCCTTTACTTGTCAGTGGTTTCAACCATACTAGCATGCAGTCTGATTAACAGAGCCAATGACATAACATGCGCGCTGTCTGAAACCTGCCAGAAGGATGACAACTTGTCTTGCATTTTCAGAGTATAGTATTCGTTATAAAGCTTATGAACAATTATGACATCCCAGTGGAGCTGGTATCCGCTGCTCGTGTGTTTTGAAATTTGGAATCTATTTTATTTGTTCATAATGAGCCACTCCTCCGTTTTCGGTAGATTTCTCCTGAACCACCTGAGTTCAATTCGAGTGCCCAGATTCCTTGTGTTCGGATGCGGGCAAGGTATGATCGTACATTCCGAGGTGGTCAGTAATTATATACAAGATGATTTCGTGGATGCCACGGATTCTGCTATGGAGACTCCCATATTCTCCCATATTGAACTTTGTCTTATCGTGTTCCCAGATGTAAATACATCCTTGCTTACGGACAAGAGATGCCCACGGTCGTTATCATTTATCAAAGGTCCTATATTTCCCTCATTGGCTCGGCAAAGCTCTTACAAGCCACAAAGTCAACCTTATTTGCTAATTGTGACTTGACAATCAGAAAGCTATGACCGGGGTTATTCTCATTATCCTCCACGATTACGTGTCATTTTAATCGTTAAACACCTTTTGGTTTTGATTCGCTTTGACGTTGTTTGTGCCGCGTATATCCAACTTGTTCATCCGCATTGATGACGATGACGTCACTAGCACGACCTTCGTCTTTGACTGCGATTGTGGCCCCGGATTCGAAGCTCGAAGTATTGTCGTGGATCTGGCATTCGCATCGCTGGTTTTTCGAATCAGAGCTCAAATATCTTTAGCTGCTTGCTCGTCGTCGAGGAGGACGAAGATTCAACCACCACCATGGATGGCGATTCCGACCACGTCTCTCCGTTTTCAACAGCACGCTCTCCTATGCCGAGCGCAGATGGCGCACTGAAGAGCTCGAAGTGCAAGACACGCGCCTCGTGATCCGGCTGAAAATATTTTTGAGGCTACAGGGTGTGCAGGAGGCGGAATCCGATGTGCAGTTCTTCGAGGGGTCGCGTAGTGGATGTGCAGCAGATGAAGAGCAGCCAAGAGAACAAGAGGAGGACGAGAATGAAAATGAAGATTGCTCGGGCGACAAGAACCCACACCTTTTATCGTCTCCACTGAGCGACCAGCTCATGTACCCGCCCACCCTGTCCGATATCCCTCCATTATTCTCCCCGAACCCGTGTCTGCCTCCAGATCGATACGCCAGCGCTGCTCTGTGCTGCTCAAGTCGTACATGATCGCGCTCCTGCTCATGAAGCACCGTGTAAGGCCTGCGTGCAAGGGATTCGAAGGCGTCGGGCCAGGTAGCTGCAATGGGAAACAAGGATTAGGGAGAGCTTTGAGGAACGGGCTGAGGATGTGTGCATGGACTACTGACGAGGATAGCGAGGGTTGGGTGCAGGTGATGGAAGAGGAATATCACCCGTCGTCGGTTGCGGATTTCTATGCTGGGATAGATTATTGAGGGCTTTGGGTGTGGATTCGGGTGATGATTTATGCGTGCGTTGTATGCTTTTTGAACGGGGATGGATTTCCGAGGTTTTGGTATTTGCTTTCTTTATGTTCACGTTCGCATTCTCTCTACTCTCACTTATTCGTCCCTCGTGCCAGTCCCTTTATTGTGTCCCTTCCGACACCGAACACCGGACATCCCACCTCCCTCTGCGCTTTCACTTTGCTCTCAAATTCCCGTTTTTTAAGTTCAAACTTAAATTCTTACGCCTTCCATTTTCTTCCTTCCCTTCCATTTATTCCTCACTGCCTATTTTCCCACTTCCTTTCACATTCATCTTCGACTTCAATTTCATGTTCACTTTTCTTTTCTTTTTCTACCGACGGAGTTTTAGTCGAATGCTGGGGTGCTTCATATTTTTTTCAATAGCTGGCTAGTGACCCCCTTTACGATAATGATTTTACTTTTTATTTATGGATTTGTATTCTAGTACGCCACCCGAAAACTCGAAAAGAAGAAATACCGAACAAATAAAACGACTGCAACAACTCCTCCTCCGACTGATGCCCTATCGATGTCTTGGTGTCTCGACGACGCTGAAGATACCCTACATTCTACGCCTGCCCAGCCCACACCTATACGCTTGACGCGACACACATACCCCCATCCTCATGTTTAGCTTAACCCCGCACAAAACCCACCCACCACACACTAAAAACCCCACCGTTAGGACTTTATTGGATTCGAGCGCACTGTGGGTCTATTATACCTCAACTTCCCACATTCCCACCTACGCTTTAACTACGCCTCAGCTTACGCGCTACGCGCTCCACACGATCTGGATATCACGACATTATTTCACCATATGCATGCCACGCACCATCCTACCCATTTGTCATGCTCTCTCTCTTGTCTCCTGCGCTCGATCTTGGCTCTTGATAAGGTGACGATCTCATCCAGGAGCTAGGACCGACGCCGGTTGGGCTCGAGGGAACATGACGACGATGATGTTATTAAGCAAATTCAATGATAATAAAGACCCCCACCCACATCCTTACATACAGGTAGGCAGGTAACAGACGAGACGAGAAATGACACGAGCTTTATGTTTTTCGTACTGGTACTGGTGCTGGTACTGTAGATAAAATACACACATATCCATATGACATAGCTAGTATGAGTTTTGGGTTTTGAATACCTTTAGCACGTTAACGCCACAGTACCCCCAAGTGTACCCGTGTGCCTAAACTATGTATTCTCGTATGGCTGATCACTGTTGCCCGGTGGGCTCCTGCACATCCTCGTCGCTCGAAAGAATGGATTCATCGACGTAAAAAGTTCGCCGCGTATCTCCACCATCATCTAAATCATCGGCTGTGAAACAGTTACCAACATTGTTACTTGGATGTTGTGTCCAGGTAATGGTGATTTTAAACGGTGCAGGACTTGACTGTGTGAAATGGTTGCAGACTGCTGTAAACAAGGTCTGTACCCGATGTCGCATATCGGTCATTGGTCTTCCTAGATTGAAGGTAAGATTATGTTGGCCGAGCTTATGGACTAGCTCGGCCGAGTACCCAGCTTGCGAAAACACGAATGCAAAAGCATCCCAGATGAAGTTCCACTGTCTGCCGCGTCTTCTTTTAAAGGTATGAGGAAGAATGAACTTTGTCCCATCCCAAGCCCTGACTGAAAACTCCACCGCGAACACCGCAGCGGTAGTATGGGTCGATTGATCTACAGCGTGTGGTCCTGCTCGTGACGGGTCATTTAGAAATTCCGTCACCATCTGTAGATAAGGGGTACTAGTTATGGGACAAACATTACCCAATGCAGGTTGTCGCTGGCCACTGCCCACCTTGATTTGATCGAATGATGCAGAAAAGAAGAAACCTGGCACAAAAGCCGAGACTTCGGGTGCTGATGGGGATGAAAGAACCCCAATTGTCGGCAGAGAGACTGTTTGATTATATTCGAGTATCCCGCCGGCACAGACGGCACTCCAAAAGCCAGACAAAGGCTCATGGGAATCAACGCCAGGGATTTGCATAATTTTGATCTGAGATAGCTCGATGGTAAATTCCTTGATTTGGAGTCGAAAAACACTATTTCCAATATCTTTAAAAAGCAGACGTACCGGTGTTTGCAGAAATTGCAAAAACATTGCAGGATCACTCACAGAGCTGTAATATTGACCATTCCTTGATGTGAGAGCATAAGTTCTGAAGTGCTGAACATAGGGCACCTCGAAAACCTTGTTCCGACGAATGGCGTTGTCATGCAGAGGGATTGCCAATCGGAGATGCCTCAAGAGTGACCGGTAAGCAAGATTTGGCAGAAGTGTCGCTATGTCGAGTGCTATATGTGAAATAAACCGAAGCTCAGAAATATATTTGTAAGAGAGCGATTAATGCTTACATTCAATGGCGGAAATTCCGAAATGGGCAGCATCATCATGGCTTTTACTGCGATCAATGAAAAACTGATGAGACTGGGTTGGATCGACGAGGAAATCAGTGAATGGTGCATGAAGAAACTTGACGGGCTTCTTGCTGTCTGAGGCATCTACAACGGACAAGAGGTCAATGAGGAGGAGCTGAACAGTGCCCGGGGTAAGTTGCATAAACTTCTCCAGATCATTGACTTCCAGATGCCAGATATAATCATACATATTCTCAGTCAATACAATAGCCACCCCTAGAATTCGCAAGACAGCCTCGACATCTTCCACTTCAGAAAGAATATTGATATATAGAGCATCAAGTTGCACGTATGGCTTATTGTGGTTGACCGGCAGGAGACCTTGAGTGACTTTCAGGCGATCGATGGGGTTATGTCGAGGAGAGGACACATATCTGGTGACCGTGGCCGCATGGATGAATTGACCTGACGATTTTGCGACCAAACTTGTGATATCTTTCCCCGATGGCCATGAATCTGGCTTCTTACGCTACCCACGACCTTCGATCGGGGACGTAAAGACGTATTTCCACTCTATTTAAAATCAAATTGTTGGTAGATCGGTGGGATAGATATTTGACTCGCCTAGGCGCCCATCCAATTGGATATACCTATTCCCTAACCTATATTTATGTGGTTACGAAACATGATATATGGGTTTTTAACAATAGACGGACTCGCACGCTCTGATGTCATATTCATACCATCTGAGCTTTAATCTCAGTTCCGCTCCTGATGTCGGTTGCCTGATGAGTTGGGGACTAATAATAGCTCTGGCCCAATATCTACGTCGTGGAGCATCATTCACGAATGTCCGTCTTCTGTTCCCATCCGTCAATGCTTGCTATCCACAAGTCTTCCATCTATATACACCCTCCCATAAGTTTCCCATCGACTCTACGTAAATTTTGTTGCGGTAACTGAATGACGGTGGTCTCTTGAGTCTCCTCTGCGCGGATGCCACCAAGTATGGGCCGTTAATGTGAAGGCTAGAACGAAGCATGGCGGCATACGAGACAATAGAGCCAGAACTCCGAATATTCCACGACCACTGTGTATGTTTTGCTTGTGAACGAGCGGTCACTGGAGCATTATTGAAACTTGATGCGGTGATTGTATATGTATCAGGAGAATTTTGTGCATCTGACACAGGATAATCGAGCGAGGGGTAGTGATGGATCCTCACTTCGGCTAGAACATTAATCCTACGGCAGAATTACGCCATGTCAAAGACTAGAGTTGAGAATTTCGTGGGATGAGGGTATTTTGAGACAGATGAATGACTCGGATCACATTCGGCATGAGTATAACTAGTACGTACTGCTTTAAACTTCATGGAAGTTTATCGAATGATTTACTGACAATGCTATCCAATAATTTTCGCTCAGTGCAGACGGAGCCTTCAAGGAAGTAGATACCAATGTGCCTTCAACATGGAATAAAATTGGAGTAATAATCAGGGACATTGATTGCATTCTGTATAAGTGCCGCATCATTGAAGGCGGATTGAATTGGATCATGTAGCCGCTTGGTGTGTCGGGATTATTGATGAGGATCAACGATCAGTCCTCGATGGCTGGGCATACAAACAGCGATCCGTTGTCCCGCGGCCCTCCGGACTATCAAACTGAGGGTCTATGGTTGAGTGGGCACTTTTTGGTAATGATGATGTCCTCTATACTTGATAAACTGGACAAGATAGATGCAGTATCACGGACACAGAGTCCGATAAGTCATATATCCTGTCAGTTTCTCAGGTCCAGTAAGGCGTATCCACTCACACCCTGCAGTTCTTGCACGCTCAACGATACACTACTGTAACATTCGTTCAATGCACACATCGAAACCCGCGTCATGACAGTGGCAGGATGATGTGCTGTAGCATCCATGGAAACTGCGAAATCGATTCGATACTAGGATTATCTCGGTGCTATGAATATTGTGGTCGGTAGTTTATATACTATGAGACCACTCGGTAAATGGTATCTCCTCAACATACCTACAACTTCGATTCACCATGTCTACACCAGACGTCTCTATCCCAGTCGACGTAGAAAAAGACATCATTGGGGCGAACCTCAATAGCTCGATGCTTCTAAACTTCTTGATGGGTGCGTTTAATTCCGGCATTTGTTAACAATAGCTCCCATAAATCTCACTTATGTTAGGTGTATACACCATGGTATACGCCGGAACAATGTACCTATATTGTAGGTTCCTTCTTCTACAAGTTGAAAAGACAAGAGGACGTCAATAATGAACTTCCTTCACTGTAGTATCTAGAAAGGCTGGGAGTAGCATCAGTCGTACTGTGCTATCGGCTATCTCAGTGCTATATCTCCTCTGCGTCTCGGAGTTCGTTGTCCAATGGTACTTTCTCGACTTAACGATCGTGGACAACGGAGGCACACGAGAATCCATATTTTTCCAAACACTGGGAGGGGTCCTGACTGGATGTTCGTACTTGGCGACTTCCAACTCTACTCCTCGCTTATGGTCTCCGACGGATTACTGGTTAGTATTAATGTCATTGATCGTCGATGCATTCTCATCAATGTAACGCTGACTCGGACGTTGATAGATCTGGAGGTGTTTCCATGTCTGGGGACGCTCATTTAAAGTTGTCTCGGTTCCGCTATTACTTTTCGTTGGAGAATTCGGTGAGTCCTACTTTCCAGATGGGGAAGATTATGCATGAACATGTCTATAATCCATATGATATGTTATTGCAGGCCTCTTTTGCGCAGAGATGATACTGGCAGGGTTATCGACTGGGATCACCAGCGGTCCAAACACCAATTTATTCAATAATATTGAAAGCGCCCTTACATTCGCATCAGTAGGCACCACTGTGGTTACAACACTTCTTATCGGCTACAGAATACATATTACCTATCATCTTCAAGTCCCATCATCGAAAATAAGCAGCAAATTCAAGCATGTCTTGAGGTTGATCATAGAGTCGGCCGCAGTTTACTCCCTTGTAGTCTTACTTGATGCTATCTCCGTAGTGGTTCCGCCATTCACTAACGCAGAATCTCCTGTCGCCGAAGCCGAGTATTACGTGGAATCAGTACTGATCATCATTGCGGTAGGTGGAGTTTATTATCTCTACGATCACTGTGCTTTTCTGAACTACAATTAGGGCCTGGCGCCAACGGTTCTAGTGGCAAGAAGTATCCGTTCAAACATCAGCAACACAACCAATAAATCCATATCCACCTGCGTATCCGGTTTACGCTTTGGTTCCCAACATGGGAATGCAAACCTTGGTATCAATGCCGTCGTGGACAGTAGTGTCTCAATTAACTCAGGCGACGCCGCTCTGACCCCTGAGGCTGAGGAGAAGAAGAGTCCCACCTTAGATCCGACATTTGGAAGCTATCAAGTTTGACGTGTATTGCAGCAGACATTTTTATTACCGTAGATTCTTACTCTTCGCTATAGATTTTTAGTTGAATAGATACCAGCACAGATTATCGTCAATAATCTCTAAAGTAAAAATTATATGTTGGATGTCATGGGGATGGCTCATCATTTTTCATGGAAGGTGCGACGGGAAGAAATGGGATGTATGCGACTCTGCTGGAGTTTGTTGGGGCATACTGAGAGCGCAAACTTGGTATGGATTGGGTTATCCGATTCTGAATATCTTGCAGACTGGCGATTTCCGGTTGTGCTAGAGGTGGTGGAGATGCTCTGAATTGGATGCATATGCATATGCTACGTGCGTTGAGTCCCTCGCTTAATTTTTAGATGCTGACGCCGAGAATTGAGAACTTGTCACTGTTTAGCCCGCGCTCTGCCCTGTACCGCTCGCCATGACATCTAATATAAGTGCTCTCACTACCGTATGGAACAATTGGTTTATATATGCCCTCTATCCAACGCATCAGAGCTACATGGCTCTGTAGTTGACTGCGCGAGCGGTTCAGGTGTAATACCGTGCACTGTGCACTGTGCGTAACCTACATGTCGTTCTATGTTAACAGACTTGGATCAAGACGATGGTCGGCGTGATGAATCAATAGACACTGGAAATATGTGGGTTCCAGGACATAGAGGGCCTGCATTCGGGATAGAGGAGAGGGTGACTTGGATATGGATTCGAGTAGGTGAAGCTTCCAGTTGGATACCACAGGGAGAGATGGCACAGACACTGATTTACTCAACGTTTAGTTGTCGATGCGTCTCATGGGATGCTTCGACCACTTTCTTCTTGCAGTCCTTTTGTCTCAGACTCTACACGACCACCGTCACCTGTCATCCCTCGCTCCGAGCCGTTGATGCTGTATATGACTCTGTCCTATGTGAAAGGGCTTCCGCTGGAGTCCCAGCACCCAGTGGTTAGGGTGCGATACGAGGTCGCTGTATACCTACACATCTGTATCCTGGCTCATGTTTATATCTTCATTTTCGACCATCTCCCGAACTTGAGGGCCCAATTATTACACCCATATCACATGCATTATGCTTCCACTTTGTTATTTGCTCCCAAAACCGCTGGACTCTACCCGGTCGCAGACTGTTGTGAATGGCTATACTCCATATCCCACACACTTGTCCGCTTTCTCTGCCAATTCTCTTTAGTACCCTTGCCCGCCATTGTACAGTCCGATGAGCATTTTGTCAGATTGACGACTCCCAAGCGCCGTATTATTTCTGAACGTGTGTGAAGTGAGGGCGTCCGCTTCAGCCGGTCTCTCATCCACGTACACGTCGGAGGAAGGGCACGTTTCTGGGAATCTGTTACAACCAAGATGTGATCCAGGTTCAGACCAACACTTTGCTTTCGGGATGAGCGCTGGTGCCTCTTTCGCTGTGTGTTGCTACAGTCCCGAGTTTGTTGAAATTGGAGATCTTAACAGATTCGGAGCCACGCCACCGTTCACCTTATTTTCCTTTATCGATTCCATCTCATTCCGTCTCCCCAGCGATTGTAACTGCTAAACCTAGCTCCCTATCATCCGGCATATCCCCATGTGTCTGATACGGCAATGCGGCAGGAGTTATATCGCTAAACCCTGCTTCTCGGATCTCTCATGGTGTCGTGAATGAGCAGGCTTTAAAAGATTTTGACAACCTTGACATTTAAGATCTCTATGCGATATAGAGAAATAACAAATTGACATTCGTCTGCGATAGCGGTTTGTATATCATGATGATTCGACGATTCGATTGTTGATTGCAGAAAGGCATCTGCGCAGCCGACTGGTTCAATTAATGGTGTGGTCGGATATTGCGAAAGCTAACATCATGGGAGTTAGAGCATCTCGAGAGCCGTCTCGAGGTTGATTGCGGTGTTTTGAATTTGGATGACATGCGAATTGAGGTTTTCTATGGAGGTGGATCTCCTCGAAGAAGACTTAGGACCTAATGCTTTCGTGCTCTTGGGGAAGGTGTAGATGTGCTTATTTGGTGGAGCCGTAATGATTTTATATATGGAACGAGTGCTCAAGGGGTAACACGGGCCACCGTATAAGCGCATTTCACAGAACGGGATCTTTGCTTGTATCTATGTCTTTGCTAATTTCTAATCTCCGTTTTCTTTCCTTCACCATTGGATCCGGCTTCATCGCCATTCTCATCTTATTCGCATTACGTTTCTCACCGACATTTTAGTATGAGCAGAGGTCCTCGAACTGTTGGGTTTCGCTCTGTCGTAGAGAACTGTGACTGACTAGGTTCCATACCTCACTCATTTTCACTGCAAGTTCCTTCAGATCGTCTCTTCTTATTAAGTACTCCGACTAGTATACTTGCTCCTGTCAGACGAACAACTCCTCCGAAACGTTATATCAATGTCTGTAAGACCATAATGGGCATCCAAGTCAAGCTGATGTCTTGTGGGGACACACGTTAAGCACCCATAAAGTCAAGACACAGTGTTGAAATAATATTACAACTTATATCCAGACATGAGACCAAAACCCCATGCCTTCAGGAACCTTGAGTCAGCGCTGATGTAGCAAGTATGTGATCTGTACTCTACATATCTACCCACGAACACACACACCTTACACACCTTTAAGCTAATACTGCCTGCAATCTCCTTTGCATTCGTGACCTTCTTGTAGTAATATCTTGATTATGACCTTTAGTGACTCGATTCCATATTTTTATAGTTGGTCCGTGCCACTCAGTTTACAGTACTTAATGCTGTTGTCGTAAACTATAGAGCTAGAGAGTACAGTTTCCTTCAGAGTTGACATTGTACCCAACAGCCTGCGACATCCCGTCTCTGCAGGTCTAATCGCTATCCTCAGCTGGTACAGTGCACTGGTCATGAGAGATCTCAAAGTCTGCATCGTGATCTCTTTTCTTCATCGATGTATTCGGTTTCCTTCCATATTCTTCCACTGTCTGCAACCATACTCGCCGGCTCCCGACAATATTTCAAGATGTATTGCTTCCTTCTGTAGTATACCTACTGGCATCAGCTTTCTGCTCCACTCACATCAAAATCTGCATGTATTGAACAGGCCTGCTATATTTCTCAAGGTGCTATGCCCATGTCGGTAACATATAAATCCCAACTTTGTTGGTACTTCTATGAATCTATGAATCATGGAGAAATACAACGTGGTATTGAAGATTTTTCCTTCGTGAGCATAGCACCCACCGGAGTATACATGGCGCTGGCGCTCTGAACATGAACGTTTAACTTCAGATTCGTCTTATAGTATACTAATACTACCCGGTTTCCTTCACTTATTTCCCATATAACTAGGGAGAGATATTGTGCAACTGTGTACATACATCTGGATCTTTGCTGATCAGTCTGCCCACATTTCGAGCATCTGTCTCTTCTTCAGGTTTTTCTCCGATCTTAGCTCCATTCCTACTGTCACCCGGTGCTACCTTGGCTCTGGGATAGTTGTCGATTTGTTTACCGACATCCCCCGCAGCCCTGGTTTAAAGGCAGGACTCTAGCTATATTATGAGCTCCCAGTTCTTCAATATTTAATGTATTCTATCCGGGTTGAAGCAGGAGTCGCCAACCTAAAATTCCGCTAAAGATCTGCAATTAGAGCCGCTATGGCGTGGACCCTTGTTCCTGTCTTTCGGCATTGCCTTCTGACTCTCGCTCTAGCGGATTTGGGGGTAACACAAGCCTCCGTTCAATTGAATATTCCTAACAGGTCAATAAAAAGTCGTTTGAAATTACACCGCTCATCTGTGATTGCAGCAGGAGTCCGTTATTCCACCGGAGCTCAGAGTCCGAATAGGTATCCAGATGCGACAAAGTTATTCTATTGGCTTTATTTCATTATCAACCCATAAGTAGTGCCTTCCAGGATAACCACTATCATAACGACTCAAAATTGCCGATGTAAATGATGCAGGGGAACAGCAAAGACATTACCCCTTCACTATGTAATACAATACAGTTCCACCTCCACCTCAAACCTATGTGCACCGTCGGCGACAAATTTTAAAGCATTGTGTCCACCTCTGCTAGTCATTCTCTCCCTCGCCTTTATTATTCCTCCATTTATTATGTTTGACGACTGCTTGTGACAGCACTTGATGTTTCCTGACATGATCAAAGCCTGTAACGCAACGACCACCGGGTCTGGCTGTACTTGCTCTCCCACGGCCCCATGCTTATGCTGACATTCGCAAAGTAATCCCTGGTACAGGCCTAGCACTTTTGCGTTTGAATGACATCTGGTCCGTGACGCAGGCGTGGTCTTCCATTTGTTGGCGATCTTTTAATTTGTGAGAGGTATGGAAGTCGGGATGGAAATGGGAGTGGAACAAAAATGCTATCAATGGTTCTGGTCTGGAGAGTGGATATGCCATATTCGTGAGAGGGTCACCTTAAGTTAGAGGACATCGAGAGGTAGGGACTGATCATGCCAGATATGTTAGTACGTAATCGGTAGACGAATGGACGGATGGATATGGCGGTCTAAGATAGCATTGTCCAGTCTGGTGTTATGCGAGTGGTGCCGAATCATCTTCATGTTACTTCACCCTGCTTTCTGTACTCAGTATTCGTTCCCGGGCCATATGGTCGTGCCGATGAGATGATTTCTACCCATTATCGAGTCAGAGTCTGTACGCAAGACGACCACAGAGAAGGCTAGCTCACTTGTACAAGTCATCAATGACTACTGCGAGAATCCGGCGATTGGCCTACATTTGTATGGTCAGCCCGAGCGGCAGAGACGACAGTATAGATACTAAACTACCACACAACTGTGTACCGATGTTGTAGCAAGTGAGGACGGGCTGTCCGAGTTTCTTTTCCAGAGAAGAGCTGCCCTCACTGGTGCCAGTTGTGGTTCCATTGAAGGCACTAGTAATGCCAGTAGCTAGGTTTAAATCATATTGCATGGGAATCTCTTAAACTCATTCACCATGATTGGCAACCCCGCTCTCGATGGAGGTTCAAGGCTTGTGTACAGCTCATTTAGCTATGGCAGAACTCCGGATATGCATGCGATAGAGTCAAAGCTGTACGCACTTTCTCGTCGGTCCCACGGATGCAGAAGTGACGATTGTTGCCAACAGCATCGCCGCAGCGACAAAAATCTTCATTATTTTTGAATACTGGTAGGCTTGAGAAGTAAATAAATCAGAGGCTGAATGAGGATTTCAACTTGAAAAATTGTGTTCAATCTTAACAAGTTGAAATACGATGCCGCCTAATTGTTTCGATGGATATTGACAGCAGGTCCATACGCGGATTTACTTGATAGCATATAGTAGAGTATACCGAGGCACCCGTTGTTGTTCAGCCAGATATGCAATGCTGATAAGTAGCTGGACTGAGTTTACTGTTTATGTCTATGGGTACAAATGCTGTAACCAAGATTGTCCATCTAAATCACCGTATCATTTTTTTAGAACATATATCGCACCTACACCCCAATGGGCGCCCTTAGTACTATGGAGATTTAAGTCCAGGCTTAGGACATCATCATTGTCGATTTTACTGTACTGGTATCATGGGAGAACGACTACGTAGAAGAAAAATAGCCCCAGACTAACAGAACTCCGATCATTGTTCTATCAAAAATCTCTGGTTAATGGATTCTAACGTAATTGAACCTACTGATGAGCACTGCAGCTCTCTGGCCCCAGAATTTGCAATTTTTACAGCTTCAAAATACTCTGCACCTCTGACAGTATATCCAGCAGCTTCAGCAGGGTTTGCACCTTTTTCTTAGCTTAGCACCTGTTTCCTCAACTCTGCACCTCTTTGGACCTTATTCCAGCTTATTCCCTTACATTTGACATTCATTCTCAGCAATTTACAAAGCTTTTGCACCTATTTTGACATCTTTGAATCTCTGATCATCCCCTCCTTCAGTATACATTATTCCAACAGCTTCACACCTCTCAGAACCACATTGAACCTCTTTGAACCTCTTTGCACCTCATCATCATTGATTATCTGGCCTGTTCTATGCCCCAGAAAGTCAGTTTTCACTTTGTGCACCTCGTACCTATTTAGGTTCACTGCAGATCATCTTCCTTGGTCACAGGCCAATCTATCAGTTTCCAAGTTTGTACAATGTCTGGCTCAGCTGCAAGGCTATGCTATACATATTCTACACTCCATTGAAGCTCAAGATAGGAATCTGCAACTCATTCCAGCATTTAGCATGTTTGTGAGGAAGGTCCAGAGCATCAGGAAGGCTTTCCTATAGGTTCTATCATGTTTGTTACCTTTTTCATTGATTATCTTTACATTTTCAGAGTATCTTGTGATATATTCTATGGTTTGTGGACATTTATTCATCTTCATTCTTTGTTTTATGATCACCACTGCTTTTAATTCTTCATGCAGAAGTTTAAACTTTCATTCAGTTCTTTGTGCATCGTTATTGCACCTCCTTATTTGTAGCAGACTATGCCTTTATTCAGTATTCAATATTTGTAGTATAAATGCTTGTATTGTATCTACATTGAAGAAGTTTTCCAGCCCTCAGATATTGTTCTTGCATCTTTGCACCTTGTTTTAAGAGCTTTGCACCTCATTCACAAATCTTGCACCTTGTTCTCAAACATCACACCTTATTTTCAGAGCTTTGCACTTTGTTATACATCACTGCACCTCACTGCACCTAGTCAGTTCCATCTGGTATAGCTCCCAGAACCTAGTCTTGCACCCTCAAAGCCTCAAGACGACTTCCCTCTGCATTCCACACCTTCAAGTTATAGGTTCCTCTATTGTTCTTTCAGTTTATTATAGGTTTTTGTTTTTGTTTTGTGCATGGCAGAGCAGTCATCTGGCATCATCATCACATCAATAGTATTGCAGAGCTGGCATTCTTTTCCTGACACGACTGTACGGCCACTGCTCCCATTCCTACAGTAAAACTTACAGCCGATACCTAATTCCAATGGAAGGACATGTAATAAGTGTTTGAAACTAGAAGAAAACCCCTGTTGTTGTAGTACCTGAGACTCCTGTATATCTCAAACATCTGTTGCCTTTTCCCTGAAGTCTCTCACATCCATCTTCCCTTACTGATAGTTGAGGATTGCTGTCAAGCTTGCTTGGCTCCCTCGTAAATGATTCCGACTGGTTAAATGGGTCATCAAGTTAGCCCAGGCTACATCAGTCTCCTCAAAGTGAGAGCCAAAGGTTGGCAGTCAAGTTTGAGAAAATGGAAGTACTTCATAGGGACTCAGTATTTGACTCTGTTGGAGAGTTTCTGGAGATTCTTTTACATTCCAGTGCAGGTTTCCTCTCCTTACTTAAGGATTCAGAGCAGAATGAAGAGCTAGATATATTTAATTTGAACAGTTCATTGACCTGGAAGCGAGGTATGAATAGTGAATAAAATAAAGAGAGAAAAAGGATAGTTGTGGTTGGGGTGATTGCAACCCTGATAGGATGTGCTTGAGTGGCAAGACCACAGGGATATACCTCCAGGCTGTTATTGCATTTGATGAGAATAAGGCAGAATTACAAAGACAGCAGACTTTCCATTCCCAGTTGCAGTGCAACAAAGCATATCTTTTCCGTCAAGGATACCAGAGACAAGCTCAAGCTGGACCTCATATAAACTGTTTGCCCATGTTGGTACAACCTTCTTCACAATCACATTGATAGTCTCACAGCCTATGAGATCCTACCAGCAGTAACCCAAGGCCATTCTTTTTGACTTATAACAAGTTTCAGACATTTAATAAATGAAGTTGTGTAAATGTAAAAGGTACAATGGCTGGATTACACAAAATGAGCCGTCGAGATGAAGCCAAGGAAGAGTTGAGCAGTCCAGACCGTGTTTCAATGTCCGAAGATTACATAACAATTTTCTGACGCGGTTTGGGGGTGTGATAAAAAACAGACTTCATATATCGTGATCCGTAGAGACACATCACATATATCGAAGTCTGTCTAGGAGAGACTAGTGCTTTGTTCGGATTCACATTTTGGAATAACTCGGATAAGATCAAGTTGCCGGTGGCGGAAATGGGTTCCCTACACTTATGCGGGTCTTTGTGTTTAAAGATGATTGCTCTGGCGGTTGTACTAGTAATGGGTGCATTCTTGATTAAGATTGATTATCATACAAAGTTCGTGATTCTCGGTGCATCTCCAACATTCGAGATCTTTCTCTTGCGCGCTTACTCAGATTCCTCGGCGTGTGACCGACCCCGGAAGGCGATAAGATTAGATTGCATACACGTGAGGGATGATGGAAAGGCTTACGCACTGCGATTACCCGGCCTTTCACTCATCTCATACAACCACCACCATCATCACTTCTACTCGCATCAACACACACATATTACACAGCACATGCTCCCGACCTTTGGCGACGAATGGAAGCGCAAAATCAACCTGGGCGGCGCCTCCTCCTCTGCGACGTCCCCGCCGCGATCCTGAGCCGCGTGCAGGCTGAGCGGCAGGCCCGCGCGGCGCTGAAGCAGCGCACGGCGAGCGCCGTGCGCATCCAGGCGTAGTGGCGCGGCCACGTCTCCGTGCGCGAGACGCGGGCGCGCATGAGGGCGGCGTTTGCGGCAGACGTGACAGGCCTGAATGGGCTGCGGTGTTTGGTGCTCATTGGGCGGGACGAGGAGGTGCTGGGCAGATGGGCGGGTGCGGTGCTCGGGCTCGGGCCAGGTGAGTTGTCTCCTGTGGGTTTTAGGGGCTGGGGTGCTGACAGGTGGGATGGGCAGAGGGCTTGTTGGGCCCGGCGATTGGCCCGCATGGTGCGAGTTGGCTCGTGCTCGTCCGGCAAGCGTGTCTTTTGCTCCTGCGATCGGTTGCTAATTCACCTCAGTGAGTGTTCTTTTTTCATTCCTTTGTCACCCCAATGCCTCATTTTACGATGATGACGCAGGTCTCCGAATGCACTGTCGTATCTCCAAGTCCTGACGATCCTGCTCTCAAACGAGCTGGCGGCCAAAGTCCTCGGGCCACAGGGACCATCGATATGCGCGACGCTCACCGAGTATGTGCTCAACCACCACTTCTACGAGCTCCTGGGTCAGGCGATCGAACGCATAGTACGTCTCCCATTCTGCTCCACTCATCTGACCTAATTTAAACTCACCTCATCCCAGCCCATCGCATCCAAAACCTCGCCTAGCCTCCCACCCCTCCTCACACTCGTCACCTCCCCTATCCACCTACCCCGCCGCCTCCGCCCCCGCACAGCACGCACACATCCTCGCCGCGATCCTCACGTCCATCCTGACCCTGCCGCTCCTCCCGAACCGCCTCCCTCTCGCCGAGCTCGCGCGCTTCGTGCACCAGCTCCCCGCTGGCGCAGCTCGACCGCCTCGAGGGGCTGATCCCGCAGATCCTGGATTCCGCTGCGGTGGCGGCGGAGGGCAAAGATGCATCTGGCGGCGACGCTCTATGCGTTCGTGTCGCCGAATTATAAGGCCCTCCCGCCTGCGGCGTTCGGGACTTACCTCGCGCTCTCGGCGGGGCTACTGAATTCGTTCCCGGAGACGCTGTTCACACCGACAGAGGGCGGTGCCAAGGCGACGAAGAAGAAGCGTGCGCGAGCGCGGGTGGGGCGGGGCGGGGCGTATGCGTCGGATTCGAGCGACGAGCCGCGGGGCTCGACGACGCGCGTTTCGGTTGTATCGTCTTTCACACACGAATCACCACCACAACAAGCAGCACCGATATCGATCGACGACAAAACGCGCAACCGGTTGCACAAAATGACAGCCGCACCGCACCTCACCGCGCTCATCTCCTCTACGCAAACGCGCGTCTCCTTGTTCCCGCGGTTGATCGAGTATCTGTTTGCGCTGACCGGGGCGTTTGCGGACGAGGAAGAAAGGGTGTTGAGCGTTGTGCTTGCGGTGGGCGGCGGCGGGGCAGGAGGAGGGGCAGGGGCCGGGGAGGAGGGATGGTGAGAGGGTTGTATAGAGATCTTGTAAGGAGCTCGCCGTTGGGGAGGGACAGGGAGGATGGAGGGGTGCTGGGAGCTTGTTTGGTGGGTTTCATGTTTCTTCTTTCTCTTCTAGGATTTTTTAACTTATATGCCCCCCTTTTTTTTACCCCCATTTCCTTCCCTCATGCAGATCCAGCTAACGCACAGTACTGGCCACCCATCCTCTTCCTCGCGGACCTGTACTCGCAGGCGCTCCTCACGATGGGCGACGACGAGTTCTTCGGGACTAGAGGAGGCGCAGGATCCGGCGGCGCCCAAGTCCAGGTGCAGCGGAACCCGCTGACGCTCGACGAGCTGATCGCGTTCAGCCGGCAGCTGCTGAACATCGCGTTCGGGCTGTACTGGCGCGGGGACGAGGTCGCCTCCTCTTCCTCTTCCGCTTCCGCTTCGGGTCCCGGTTCCAGTGCGATGAGAATTCCGTGGGAGATCGTGCGCGAGAAAATCACGCGCTGCCTGCTCGGGATCCACGCAAGAGACTCGCGGCAGCCGTTCGTGCCCCCTGGGCACTGGCTCGTCACGAGTCAGCTGGGGCTTGATCGCGATATGGGCTCGTTCGTCGAGGCGGCTGTGTGCGTGTTTTTCAACACTCTTTTTGCTCTTATATTGACATTGGTATTGATATCGATAACCGCGTATAGGCTGGAGGAACAGCAGCTCGCCGAATCCTCCTTGTCATCGCAACTAATACCCTCGTTCCCTCTTCCCACCGCCTCCCGCGCTCCTCATCGCTGGCCCTCAGCAACAAGCGCCGGGGCGCAACGGCGGCGGCGCTCTCCCCGCGCCTCGGCATCCTGAACAACATCCCCTTCGCGATCCCGTTCGAAGTGCGCGTGTCGATCTTCCGGCATTTCGTGATGAATGATGTCGTGCAGCGCGAGGGTGCGGGTGTCGGTGGCGGGAGGTGCGTTCTTCTTCCTCTTTCTTTGGCTTTCTCTCCTTTCCTCTTGGTCGCGTGATAATAGTACTAATTTGGTCGCGACTAGGCACGGCCGCTTCGGATACCACACGCGCCCGCGCGTGCAGGTGCGCCGCGGGATGGTCGCGCAGGACGGGTTTGACCGGCTCGCGGAGGTCGATTTGAAGGCGCCGGTGGAGATTGCGTTTATTGACCAGTTTGGGCAGGAAGAGTGCGTGGTTCTCGCTTTTTTCTGTATTCCCCCTCGGACGATGTACTGATGTACTGACGGTGCGCGTTCTTTCCTTTCCTTTCGTATTGTAGAGCCGGCATCGACGGCGGCGGCGTGTTCAAAGAGTTCTTCACGTCGCTCTGCCAAGAGGTGTTCGACACCGACCGCGGGCTGTGGCTCGCGAATAAGAAGAACGAGCTCTATCCGAACCCGCACGCGTATGCTACAGAGGGTGCGTTTTTCCTCCTCTTCTTGAATTTGTCCTTCTGTGATGGCATTAGCTGACGTTTGCGTTTGCATTAAATGTTAACAGCGCATAGTCTGAACTGGTACCGGTTCATTGGGCGGATATTGGGCAAGGCGATGTATGAGGGCATTCTGGTGGACGTTGCGTTTGCCGGGTTTTTTGGCCAAGGTGCGCTTGCTTTTCTTTTTCTTTCTTTCTTTTCGTACCGCCATCTCCTTCTACGCGTGCAATCCATGCTGACGGCTCCTACAGTGGCTGGGCCGACAGAGCTTCCTGGACGATCTCGCGTCGCTCGATCCGGACCTGTATAATGGGTTGATCTTCTTGAAGCATTATACGAACGACCCGGAGGATCTGTCGCTGAATTTCACGGTGGCTATTGACGGTGCGTGCTGCTTTCCTCTTTCAAAAAAATACACCCAATCCAAATCGCCTATGCTGATTGCTGTGTCTATTTAGAATTCGGCGTGACGAAGACGGTGGACCTCATCCCGAACGGGAGCAACGTCGCGGTGACCAAGGAGAACCGGCTGATGTACATCTACCTGGTCTCGCATTACCGGCTCAGCAAGCAGATCAAGCTGCAGAGCGATGCGTTCTTTGAGGGCTTGTCGGAGATGATTGATCAGAAGTGGCTTCGGTGCGTGTCTGTCACCTGTCTGTCGTGATATGGTGGGAAGGACGGGTGTCTGATTTTTTGGTGTTTTTGCAGGATGTTCAACCAGCAGGAAGTGCAGATCCTTATCGGGGCGTCAATTCGCCCATCGATCTAGTCGATCTACGGCGCCATACGAATTATGGAGGGCTTTACGACGACGACCATCCTACGATCGTCGCGTTCTGGAATGTGCGTGTTTCTTCTTCGCTGCTTTCTCACTTGGGGGCGTTGAATGAAATGGCTATTTGCTTTAGGTCGTCAACTCGTTTGATCAGGAACAGCGGCGCGCGCTCCTCCGGTTTGTGACGAGCTGCAGTCGGCCGCCTTTGCTGTACGTTCCCCGTTCCCCTCCCCCTTCCACTCGACGTTTCTGACGAACGTACGGTGTTGTCTTCACTTAGCGGCTTCAAAGAGCTCAACCCCAACTTCTGCATACGCGACGCAGGAACTGACCAGCATCGCCTGCCTACATCTAGCACCTGTGTGAATCTCCTGAAGGTGAGCTGAAAATCAATACTTGGTACTCTCGTGGGCTAGTTGAATGCTGAATGGTGGGTTGGCACAATATTAGCTTCCGCTGTATGGTAGCGAACGCACGCTCCGGGAGAAGATTCTGCAGGCTATCAATTCGGGGCTGGGTTCGATTTGTCTTAATTCTCTTTGATTCTTGATCCCACTTTTTTTTTTCTCTTTGCGCTGTGCCCTGTGATTTTTTTTTACAGGGGGGTTGATGGTTACTCGAAGGAGAAGAAACGACGAAGAAATACCAAGCTGTAATTATAGAACACCACCTACATACATACATACACACATACGTGCATACATGCTCTTTTGTTGTTGTTTTTCTTGTTCTGCCATTCTTCATTTCGCTTTCGTAGTTTTTGTCCACTTTTTTTCTTTTCTTGTCATCTTTTAATTTTAGACGTGTTTGTTGCATATATGTATTCGTATAAATGAAAGCTTCCCACCGATCTACCGAGTCGCCTCAATGGATCTGACCGCTCGCTATTCACATCATTTTCATTATCGTCTTTTCTCCGATGAACAAGAAGATGGACAAAATCGCAATGCGATGCAGTTATTGTGTCCATTCGAGGAGGATCGAGTGGGGTGTTCTACAGCGAGCGGTCAGAACTCGGTACGGGGAACTTGGGATGGTCTGGATTGGATTGGGGAGTTGTTTCGATTCGCTGACTAAATATCGCAATGAAGATGATAATTCTCGACCATCAGACTCTTCTACGCTTAAATTTCTATCACAGTAGTGGTAATACATCTCCTCGTTAAGCATCCAAGCAAATAGAACTATCACTCTGGACAAGGATTATCCATCCTCTACTCTGTGCAGTCTCGTATGAATAGAGAGTATAGCTATATGATTAGTAGCGCGAGCGAGCGGTTAGAAAGATAGAGTAGTCCTGCCCGTACCTCGAGGAAATATTCCAAATGCATGTGGATGGCGTGGATGTCCATGTTCGTCTTGAGCGTCTATCACGATCATCACGGGACCGATTTTAGGCATCCATTAGTCGACAAATTTCGGGAGACGAGCGTGTCGTATGCATGATGTACGGTGGATGCGCCAGGAGTGATAAGAGATGGAGAGTGGTGGGTGTTCGAGTACAGGGTCGGGTGTGACCAAGCTTTCCGAGTCGAATGCCGTGCGATTCGCTTAATCTAATCTTATCGCAATCGGGTAAAGGGGCGGTTTGATCATACGTAAGTACGCCGGAAGAACATGTCCTTCATCCATCCATGAAGTCGAGATACATGTCAACCACGCCATTTCCGTTACCTCTGCTCGTTCAAGGATGCCTTCTTCCATATCCTCCGTTTTTCTCTCGTCGCATCCCTATGTTTTGATGTTCCTGTTCCTGCCCCATCGCTTCCATTGCGCCTTGTTCCTTCGTGCATTTCCTATCCACTCTTTTATTCAGGTTGATGTGTCGTTCATTATCATTTGATGTTTCACTTTCTATCAAATCAAAAAACCCTATACCCAGCGTATCCATCCATCACACACGCTTATTTACTGTCGTCATAATGAGGTTCCACATCATTTCACTATCTACACCACCCGTCTCTGTGCTGTTCTTCTTTTCATTTCGCGATCTCCACTCCCATCACAATGCAGACTGATCGGATTATACAACATGTCTTGCTTATGACTGTGCTAGATCATGCATGACAAGAGGTGTGCACTATCTCCTGTGCTGCCGTGCTGGATGTCGGTGCTGGATGCAGTTGGGTGGATTTTCAATATTCCTCTATCGGTGTTACTCGTTGTCTATGGCGTCGTTTCCTAGGATCTCGTTATGCGTCCTTGTAGTTTCCAACACCAATAGAAGAGTCTCTGTCACCTCTGGGCAGATTTTATCATTGGAGGTGCAAGACGGTGATGATGTCAGTCCAAACTGGAACCACATGCTAGGAGACTAAGAACTCGATGGTGGGAATATTGGTGTAATCCGGCCGCGTGTACCACAAGCGAGATGGGATCCGAATTCTATTTACAGTTGTGGAAGACCAGAAGTATATCACGTTGGTCGTTAAGAGGAACGGGTGAGCTCTGTAAACTCCACTCTCATGCCACGTCAATCCTGTCAGGCAAGTAGAGTTTCACAATTTCAGGAGTGATCTTATCACTCCGAAAGCATTACAATCAACGCAAATGTCTGAAATAACTTCGATATTTTGAGCAGATACAGTACCTCTGGGGTGTGGGGATATTAAATTATATAAAGTGTGGTACACTGGCATAATGTCTGCAAGAACCCCAATCTGAAACCATCATGTCTACAGTAGATAGTATCTATTCTATCAAGGTTCAAAAATCCGTAGTCGGTGCTGATCTCCACTCGACTTTACTCCTTAACTTCCTTATGGGTTGGTAGTCTCCCTATCCTAATATTTCGGCACGGTGTACTGATAAGTTATAGGTGTATACACAATGGTGTATGCTGGTACCGTCTATCTCTACTGTGGGTGTCGTGTATAATTCTTGAACGAAACCGTGTAAAGAAACTGGCCGGACAGTGTCCAGGAAGCCTTCTAATACAAACAGCCGCGTCGTGTTGTCCTCTATAACTTTGCTATACTTACTTAACATCACCTACATGGCCGTGAACTGGTATTATACACAGGTTGTATTCATTGACAATGGAGACACGCGAGCAAATAGCTTCATCGCTTCAATAGAGGACGGGAAACCTTGGATATTTATAGTTTCTGACATACTCGACTTTTCTGTATTTATCCTGTCCGACGGACTATTGGTCAGTGCCGCAACATACGTCTTTATGCCACTCTGATTATTGAAAATAGATATGGAGATGCTATCATGTCTGGGGCAAATCGCGGCGTGTACTCGCGGTCTTGCTTGTATTTATGCTCGCAGAAGTGGGTACGTACAAAATTAGCCTGAAATTCGATGTAAATAACGTGTTTTGTCTATGTTTTTCAGGGTTGTTCGTAGCAGTGGTAACTTTCACAGTTTTGTTGAATAGTCTGGCAAGCGAAGAGGAAGCCAATCTGGCCAATCATATCAGAAGCGCTCAGATCTTCATTTCTTTGACGACCACAATTATCACGACGGTTCTTATAGCGTACAAAATCCATACCGCCTCAAGTCGGGTCATTTCGCGCTCCAAGGGTGTATTCCGTCATGCAGCCGTGGTCCTAGTCGAGTCGGCAGCAGCGTATTCTTTCGTAATCCTTATCTATGCTGTATTCGGAGTCATCCCGTCGACAAATTTTGTAGGATCCGCCAACTACAATGCCACCGATTACATGGGAATGGTAGTAAATATTGTGGGAGTGCGTCTTATTGGTGTTCACTTTACCTCTTTTTCTGATTATAAAACTAGGGAGTGGCCCCAACCATTCTCGTTGCGCGGATCGCCCTTACAGACCCCAAGGATACCGTTGCTCCGACCATTACCCACATATCCGGAATACACTTCCAGAGTGAGCATGAAACAAATCAGGGCACGTCGGCTGACGGAGGAGACGTTATTGTAGACGTGACGGTACCAGAGATATATAATGCCGTGCGTCAGGATGAAGAGAAGCAAACTCAGTAGGAGATGTTCTCCGTAGACAGTGGAAGCTTTTTTAAGTCGATTTGACCCGTGTGTTTTGTTTTATCTGGTCTTATCACATTCAGGTCAGGGCGGGTTGATTCAAGCATGAGCGTCGAAACCCAACCAAATGCTGCGAATGTCCACCCGAAGAGCCCGTACGAGCGCTCCAAATTTGCGGTGATACACCTGCTCATAGGCGCTAGGGGACCTGATGATGGAGGGACTAAATGTGATCATCCGAAGTTGCTGGAGATCTCCAAAAGCTCACCCGAGCTCGTCCTCCTCGATGTTAGATGAATATGTTTATGTTTTCAACGACTCTATCTTATCTCCTAAACAATTACATTGACTTGAACTTTTGAGGGGTGGAAGAAGAGATGGTGTGATAATGGTATCTTCGGAAAGAGATAGCCCTGGAGCAGCAAAAACAGGCGCTTATAGTAGCTATCTCAACCTCAATTTGCAGACTGGACTCAGATGTCAGATGATTCTGATTTAGTATTAAAAATAAGAGAACGCCTCATTTAATATGGAATCCTAAAAGCACACATGTACAAGTAGGTAACAAGGCGGGGTTCAATATCAGTATAGGTTGTCTTCACTGTCATGATATGACTATCACGACCACGTGATAGCCCCGATATCTTATTTGTAGTACTTACTATGTAGCTTACTCTTCATCTTTGTTCACTTCGTTATCAGGCATATGCTACCATACATTTGAGATACAGATAAAACTTTATTATCAGCGTCTATCCGTGCTGACTTGCATGCAGATCACCCGCTAGATCCTTACATTTTGCTTGTTGGTTTGCCCGATGAACCAGGAAGTCGTCAGCAAAATGACAGAACACATGTAGGCCAATTTGTCATGCAATGTCAGCAATTTTTACGTAGTTGCCATCGAGATTTCCAACTCATAGCATATAATGATCGTTTTCGTCTGAGATTTCAAAGCTACTGATATAGCGAGCGTAGGTCAGGAGCTAATCGGGGATAATTCTTTGAGGAACACTCTTCAAAACCAACGGCCCGGGCATTGTTTGCTTATCAACAGACACAATCCACACTGAGCTGAATTGTCATAATGAAGGCACATTACCCGTTGAATGAGGATATCTGTTCCGGTGCGATGATTATTCGTCAAGGCCTGTAATCGTCTCCCTAATACAACAGGGTGTGCTTTTATCGAGATATAAGAATGGGGTTTGTTGGAAGGACCATAGTGCGTTCCCTAAAGTCCCAAGTACAAATTTCCATCATATCATTGCATCCTATGCCGTACAATTCACTCTTCTCCCCTCTTAAAATCGGTTATAACATGACGAAGAACCGCATATTCATGGCGGCACTGACCAGAGATCGTGCGAAGGACTCAATCCCATCTGAGCTCATGAAAGAGTACTACGTCCAGCGCGTCAGTGCAGGTATGATTGTAACGGAAGCCATCATGATATCGCCTCAAGGGTATGTCTCCATAATGATTGTGACAATACCATGCATATAATCTGTTTTTCTCGCAGAGGTGAATGGGGTTCTGCACCAGGGATCTGGAACGATACTCAGGTGGCGAGATGGAAGAATATTGTGGATTCAGTACATGAGGCTGGAGGGATCATATACGCGCAGGTTAGTCCCGCATTGGACTATTTTCATGTTTATACTAAGAGGGTTTACCAGTTTTGGCACGGTATACTTATGCCTTTAATTTACACCCAAATTGAATCTATGTTGACCTATCTTTCAGGAGGCCGTGCGTTGCACCCGGATGCACCCCTACAGAAGCTTTCTGGATTGGTAAGCTCTGCGGCTTAGGTGTAGTGATCAGTTTGATTTACATTGATGTTATAGCCTGTATACGCCCCGTCTGCCATTAAGGCCAGGGGTGGGAAGTTCAGAGCACTTCCTGGTACCCCGGGATATGTCACGGTGAGATTATACACTGCCAGACAGTATAACCAACGTCTTAACCAATTCGGTGATTTCGAAAAGCCCACAGAGATTGACGACCCTCAAATTTTAATCGACCAATTTAAACATGCAGCCCTCAACGCCAAAAAAGCAGGGTTTGATGGCATTGAGCGTAAGTCTTTTTTAGTCGAAAAGATGTGTTACCTGACACATATGCTAACTATCAATGTGTAACGTAGTTCACTGCGGTAATGGGTACTTGATACACACATTCCTCGACTACACATCGAATAAACGAACCGATCGTTGGGGAGGTAGTATTGAGAATCGGTCTCGATTTGGCTTGGAAGTTATCAAGGTCTTGATTGAGGTCTTTGGGAGTAATATTGGGGTGAAGCTCACGCCTTGTGGAGGAGTGAATGATATGGGGTTCGTGACCTGATTTACTTAATTCGTTTCGGGGGATAACCATACTTGCTGTTTGCTACCTTTAGAATGCCACTGGAGGACACCATTAGCACCTTCTCATATTTTATTACGGAAGTCGATAGGTTGGATATCGCATATATCGTCCTCCGTCGCTATCAGTCAGCATCTGATACGTTCTACAACGGTATGTAGTTTTCCATCTATGCCAAGTCCAGTGACTAATTCAAAGTTAAGGTGTTTCTCGATCGACAAAACACGACGTGCTGGAGTCGTATGGCACCTTAATCAAGCACTCAAAGCTGGTCGTCAATGGGGGTGTTACGGCCGATGAAGGAGACGCGCTCATCTCTTCTGGGAAGGTCGATGCCATTTCCATTGGATTAAAATGGATCCCACATCCGGATTTGGCTAAACGCATAGAAAATGAGAAACCCCTCGACAATGTACTCGACGTGACATATTTATACGGCAATCACACCCACACGGACTACCATATCGGGTACACTGATTATCCTGAGGCAGTGTACTAGTGTTATATTCTTGACCAGATTCGCTATGCCACTTTTAATACGAGGAGAGGTAAAAATCTTTTACTTCCATCCTGAAGAAGATCGGGAAAGAGGTGGATCAACCTATATTTAAAATATGTTAATGAGGATATTCATGGGACAGAGGTCGGCAGGAGACGCGAGAGCGAGGAGCGAGGAGTGCATAATTACAGCACCATAACAAATCCGGTAGATAATATACTTCCAGGAGTCGGGACACATAAACCAGCTGGAAAAGAAGCGCTGCCTAGTAATATATGACGCCGCTAGTTCGCAACGGAAAATATTCCCCACTATTATGTATCACCACAAATAAGGTTTTTGCACACCCCTTACCCGCTACACTCTTGCGTCGTACAGAAGCCATGATCAATCACTATGTAGCAAGTGCCAGAATTGATGTATCAACCTCTGTTAGCAGGGGGGAGCGGGGCGTGCAACAGGACCAAACAATGCACAAATGCGATGAGCGGCGCGAAAAATAGGCTTGCTCGTCGTTGGGGCCGCCTTTCAGCGCGCAAAAATCCGTTGTGGTCCTGTAAGCTACCACAGGCTATTTATACCCTTTGCGCAAGGGATGGACACCGGCGCGGGATGGATTGGGCGGGGCGCGTTTGGACAATGTTCTAATATCAGATGGTCATTTCTGTCACCAGGAACTCTTTTTTGGATGCTTATGTTCATGGGATGAGGTCCAATGGCAGAAATGTACTGGATTTGTTATACACACGTCCACTAAAGCGTGGACCAAGAAGAAATCATAACAGCACAAATAAATATGAACACGGAACCTAATCAGCACGTGCAATCCACTTATAACAATCCTCGATAACTTTTATCCTGTCTATGTCTCGTGGGGTAATTTTACACTTGAATTCCTTAGGTGATAAGGTTAGCCCCTGTAAATTTACTCAGCAAAGTTCTTTCAATGTTAAAAAAACATACTGACATCGATATATTCATCTGCGACGTTCCATTTTTCGGGTTGAGGTATCGGGCCACCTATAGGAGCAAAATCAAATGCCCAAATAAGTCGCATAACGGCGAGATTCTATTATTTTGAGTCAAGATGATATCATCAATAGCAGGACTGGCTCATACCAAGTTCATATTAGCAAGGTGCATTCCAGGGCAGAGGCGCTAGAAAGTTGTAAATTGTCACTCCGAGGCCGCAGAAAGGATGGAAAGAAGCTTCCCGTACCTTCCCACTTCCAAATGGAAGAGTAGAACGTATATTGTAGTCTTTGTCAATCCCCGGTCTCGTTCCGTCAGGGGTCAACAGATACCGCTCAGGCCAAAACTCATCCGGGCGTTCGAAGAGGTCTATGAATTTTGATGATTAAGGGTGTGGTTACTGCGGTGGATGAAATACATACCTGGATCATGCATTATCCCCCTTCGAGTATCATCAATAAGGGTAATGCGAATATTTTTGCTTGCAATACTTACATATATTGATGATAATGGGCGCCCCTTTAGGGATGGTATACTCTCGATACTAGGATGATCGACATATATGAAGCCAAATGAAGATATTTGAGACTTACACACTCACTTGACAATCGGTAAATGCAGCATGCGGAACACCGACGGGGCCAGCAGGTGTCATACGATGTATCTGATCATACCCTTGTTTAATCTCATGGCGGATTATAGTGGATTGAATATATCAAACCTCTTTTATCAACGCTTGAACGTAGGGCAAAGCGCTAACGTCGCTGGAAACTGGGAGCCTTTTCTTTCCAACAACTGTGTCGACTTCATTTTGAGCCTTTCGCAGAGAAGCAGGTGACTTCATGAGCCGGAGGACTAGAGATTGTAGAAGTGCTGAGGATGTGTCTGTTCCACCATCTATCAGAATTCCGCCTAGATATCTATGTACACGAAAGGTGAGTAGATTTACAAGACGTCACTCAGATTCGGTGCCTACCCAGTCAATTCCCGGCTAATTCCAAGCTCGGATTGTCGACGCAGGACATCTTCGATCATGGATCCGGTCTTATTCCCGTTGGTAACCTTCTGTTCAGTGTGCTCTAAAAAGAAAAGTACAAGGCTCGCTGTAGCCTTCGCGTCTCCCGCCAAAGTTGCTTGAACGGAGCCCAGCGCTCTGGAATATATTTCAGAATAGGAATGAGGTCGACAGGTGCCGCTTCAGGCGATACTGTCTTCAATAGTTGAAGCGTATATTCGCGGTATTGCGTGGACTCTGGTGAGTTGTACCTCGCCGCGGGCTTTCCAAAGAGAACCGAAGTTATGAAGGAGAACGCAAAACGAGAGACATGGGAACGGAAGTCCTGTGGTCGTTATATCAGATTTTCAGGGCACAAAAGACACCACAGAGGAAGACTACTTCGGGGCCATGCAAAATATCGTATAGCAGCTGCGTTGTTTCGGTCTCCGAAATTGGAAGGTGCGTTTGGACGGCTTGCGGAGTCACCAACGGTTGGATTGCTTTCCGACTCGTTTTCCAGACATGATTATCTGTAAGAGTGTCAGCATAAACGGCATCAGTATAGGCGTATATGAAGATCATATTCACCGGCAGGCGCAAAGAAAAGACATTCCCCCCAGTGACCACATCCAATGCGTATAGGAAAGGGCGGGATGACGTTTCACTGATGCGATCATCAAGGAGCTCCTTTACACTTTTCATGTCTGAAAGTACAATGATCGTCTGATTCGCAACTTTCACCTAGATTATCTACGAAGTTAGTCTAGTTACCCACCATTGCGACACATCGAGCACGCACCGAGATAATACCGCCGTACTCCTGAGCCCATTCGCTGAACCTGGTTCATAACAACACGATGGATGAGCAAAGATAACATGGAAGAAGGGGAGACTCGACAAACTTAAGGAAGGTGAATTTGGGTGGGATTAAGTGTATGTTTCCCAATATCGGGAGGGTTGGAGGGCCAGGTGGTAGACTTTTTCTCGTCTGCCGATGCTTAGCAGCTTGTATATCAGCCAAGCAGCGCCTAGTACGACCAGTGATGTAAGCGTAGGGTACATTGAGCGAGAGGAAATTGACTAGGAGGGTTTGGTGTCTTGCGATGTAGCAACCTGCTACTCAATGTCGAGCACAGAGAGGACCTCAAGACGGATTATAGTGACGAATCAGCGGGGTAGTATTGCATGAGAAACAGTCCTAATCGTATCTAAATAGAGTGAAATGACAGAAAGAGAGAGGTATGAATGAATAATAAACGTAATTGGCGTCGGGAGACGAGTAATGCATGAGTGATCGCCGTTCTGCACAAATTTTGAAAACCAAAAGTACTGGTTCCGGGTAAATATTTGCTACCCCAGTCTAAATCGTTCCAGAACCCTGTTATACCATGAAAAGCCAAAAAGGTGGAACAACCGAAGATTGCAGGTAATCTAGATGAACGTTGTTGAGCTGCGGAGCGGTTATTGAAAGGGAGTCCTGTCTGCACATCAAGGGAGAAATGATCAAATGGCAGGCGAAATATACGGAGGCCTTCAACGTAAATGGTTGGGATGTGCTGGGAGGTTTACATATCTTTCGATAAATAGCTGTGCGCGGAAGATACGGGCATCATATACATACCTTAACTATGATCGGTAAATAGTAAATTCAATTATATCACCTCTTCTTCGATGAACAGAGACTCGCCTGACTATTCAAGGAGATAATCATGCACGCCACTAAGCGAGTGATGAATAGGAGCATGAGCTTATGAGGTCTCCAAACCGCCAGTAGCCGTCAGCACTGTCGTCCCGTGGTCGTGGAGTTTGACGCAGTAACCATCCATATTGGTGTGCACAGAAAAATTATGTCGCGAGATAATTCGCTGAGAATGAGCAACAAAAATAAAGGAGGTGAACTCGATTGGGATTCGAAGGCAGCGGTTTGTGGCCGACATGTACACAGATAAGCGAAGAAAGCGGAGGAGGTCCGAGTAACGATTACGTAATTAACTTAGGGGCGGCCGCCATATCCATAGAAATGTCGATGAGGTCTCGACCATGTCATATTGCATGAATGTAGATGCACAAAGCACTGATACCCAAAATAAGGGTGAGCCTTTGATCGTTCACCATGAGGGGGAATGGCCCACCCACTACTGAGAGATGTCGACATCTTTGAGGAACCAGCGAAGTGGCGGAGGATATTAAGATCGAGAACCCTTTAGAGGAATGGCCGCGCACAGAAGATTAATATGAAGATAGGATAGCTCCACAGTTTATATTTGAGATATTGCCGGTATATGCGGAGGGAGTGAGTTTTCAGCGACCCTAAATTAAATCAAATATTGTACACTGCTGGCGCTGACCGCTGTATGTCTGACATACAGCGATTTATATACATGACTTATATATAAGAATTGATGTAAGTATGACATATAGCATTTATGTTTAGAAATAATACAGATATCAGACATATATTCTGTTTGGTGGCTGTATTTTGAACAAACACAATTTCTGTTTCTAAGCTGTAAGTAAATAAAACACCTGAATAAACATGATTTCTTCTCTTTGGCTGTTTGTCAAAGATCCAAAATAGCTGCATATAATTACTGTATGTAAAACATACAGATATGGTGTATATAACTGCTGTATGTTATACAAAACATAGCTTGTCTAAATAAAACTTACAGTTAAAGAACAGAACTTCTGTTAGTAAAACAAACAGAATTTGTGTATGTAATTATTGTATGTCAAACTTATACTGAAACATACAGTATTTGACTTGCTCAGCAAGTCAATGAGTGTGCAAAGAATTCACATTTTGAGTGCAATGGCGACTTGCACATGACATGTAAACAATTGAATCTACTTTATTATCAACTCGCAGTTCATTCAATTTAGTCGATTTGATGTGATAAAGACGCATATTTTACTGACTACAGAGTGCAAAGATCTATTTAGTTAACCCTTTGTAAACAACAAGGCCAAAGTGAATTGATACTTATATATTCAATCGTTTATTATCATGTGTGAGTCACTGTCGCACTCAAAATGTGAATTCTTTGTGCACTCATCAACTTGCTCAGCAAGTCAAATACTGTATATTTTGGTGTAAGGTTGATATACTGTGGAGTAGTATGACATCCTGAAACCAAGGGTATGTCAATCCGAGCACAGCCACACCTAGAAACATGAATAAGCGAGCCAACATGATAAAACAGCATATTACTAAAAGAAGAAATACCAAAATATCAGTAAAGCCAAGCAGATTAATATTAAAAGTACATGGAATATAATTAAGCACTGTCGCTTTATCATTAAAAGAAAATCTACATAAACAGAAATAATATAAACAGTAGTATACAATAGTAGAGAAAGTATATAAACCGTAGGATAATAGCTCCAGGACTCCCAGTGAAAATCAGCATCTAGTTCAAGACTCTTCCTGTGTGAAGAAACACTGTCAATAGCTCGACAACTATTTGATTAGTTGTTTATTACTCGCATTCTCATCGTGTTCATTCATATTAAAACATAGTTGTATTGCTATATAGTTAGCTATACAACTATTGAAGTATATATTGTATTCTACAACCCCATAGGTGACTAACGGAGTTAGCCACCGTTGTGAGACAAAGTCTCAACTCGAACCGCTATTTGTCATCACAATACAGCAATTATATACACAAATTCTGTTAGTAAAACAAACAAAAACTCTGTTTTTCAACTGTAAGTGTTATTTACAAAAGTGATGTTTGTATATAGCAATTATATACACAATATCTGTATGTAAAACATACAGTAATTATATACAGCTATTCTGTATCTTTGACAAACAGCCAAAGAAAATAAATTCTGTCTATTTGGTATTTTATTTACTTACAGCTTAGAAACAGAAATAGTGTTTGTTTAACATACAGCCACTGAACACAATATATGTCTGATTGATGTATTACTTCTAAATATAATTGTTGTATACCATACATACATCAATTATTACATAAGTCATGTATATAAATCACTGTATGTCAGACATACAGCAATCAGCGCCAGCAGTGGTATGTACCAACGAACTCTCAAGACAAGGGTCAGAAGCCCATATTGTAAATACTACTATAGCACTCTTCTATAACCTCAACCTTTTCTTTACTCCGTGGAGTGATTTTACAGTTGAATGGTTTAGGGCCAAGGTTAATGCCCTATAAAGCTGATGTCAGAAAGCTTGGTACACTGTACAGAAGTACACCGACATCAATAAATTCATCTGCAAGGCTCCATTTTTCAGATTGAGGAACCGAGCCGTCTATGGGGAGGAAAAATCGAATGCCCAAAGAAGGCGCGTGACTGCAAGACTCTATAATTATCAGTCAGTGTAAGACACGTCAACTAGAAAATAAGAAGTACTATGTTTGTAGTGGCGAGGTGCATTCAGGGCAAAGTCTCTACAGAA
>JAJIRX010000296.1:0-49164 GCA_023853785.1 Psilocybe azurescens | reverse complement strand
CCTGCTGAATTTTTTCAGCAATCAGACCGTGACCTTTGCTCTAGGGATCCCATATCATAACATGCGCAACAAGTATTGCTCTATCATGAGAATAGTCAGCAACTGTTCACAGGCACGATTCTGCCAGGGTTCAAACTCATCATTGACTGGACAAAACGGAATGTCGAAACACTTGAATACATTAATCTCGGACATGAGAGCGGAATGGAGCTATCGGCTCTGGAGAGAGTTGCCTGGCAGGCGAGCAAGGCGCTAGTGCGGAATAGTAAGGAGAAAATTGCCACAACGTGGCTTTAATTTATTGGTCAAATAATCCGGGATGGAAGCTCAATAATATAACCTCGTTCTCGGGGTTCTCAAACCAATGTTGACCGATCACTGATAGACAGATTCCAATCGGTGTGCTCTATGTCCGAGTCCCATGTAGGTATCAGAGTGTTCACGTCGACGATTGAGCTATAGTTTCGGCGGGTTACATCATACAAGTCCGATGAGGTATCTATTTGTGCTTAATGGCTGTCCACAGATCATCGGCGTGTAGAGTGAAGCCGCGGGGAGCGTGCGAGCTACTGTGCTTGTATATAGATATCCACCAATTCCAAATACGAGTCACTGCTCGACCTGTGCAATGGATGCGTTATGAGAAAGAACAGAGGGAGACCGCTTATGTAGATACTGGTTGGCGCTGCTTACAACGAATCATATTACACTTACACTGGCTATTGAGAATATGGGAAGACAGGGCTCGTCGTATTCAATAAAGAAGTGGCAATAAAAATTTTCCGAAGTCCGATTAACAGGTAAGCAATGTTAGCTTCGATCCTAAAATAACAAGCTGTGCATGTAATGAAAAGCGCCAATGAAAACGTAGTGCTGTTTTCGAGTATGCCGAACCTCATACACAATGACGCATTTCCATGTGTTCTCATCGTATTTGAGGAGATTCACCAACTAAGCTTTCTTTCCCCAGACCAAGATCGGAGAGACACACCACCATCCTCCTCGCTCAGTCATAAAGGATATCAGTTGCTTGTACGATGCTTGACCATTCAAAAATGTCTTGATAAATGGAGGAACGTTCACCGAGCACCATCATGCACCATCGTCCGAAGGTATGTGGCTCCCTCGGTTTATGTCAGCTATCCTTAAATACAATCAATGCATGAGTACAGCCATCAAACAATTGCTCGAGGCATCATCTCTCGGGGCGCTCCATAACTCAGGCGACCGATTCGACCCTCCCAAATGCCATCCAAACACTCGTACTGCCGTCCTCAAGAAGCTCATGGATTGGTTTATTGGGGTGTTTGGATGGGATAACTTGGTGCTTTGGCTTTATGGTCCGGCAGGCGCAGGCAAATCGGCCATCGCCCAGACCTTCGCAGAACTATGTGCCGCTAAGAATTGCCTTCTCGCCACTTTTTCTCTAGGTCAGATCTCAGGCGAAACAACGAGAAGGCTTTCGTCGCCACGTTGGCCTATCAGTTATGGTTACACATTCATGAATCCCGGCCAATAATCGAAGCAGTCATCAACAACAATCCAGCAATCTTCCAGCTTAATTTCAATACACAATTTCTCACATTGTTCCTCAATCCTCTTCTTCAGCTTTCTAGCACCGGGCGCTTCACATCTGCGACACCGTTTCCCAATCTAATCATTATTGATGGTCTCGACGAATGCCATGGAGCGGACTCTCAGAATACTATTTTAAACACCATCTCAAATGAACTCCAACACCATCGCTCGGCTCTCCCCTTCAGATTTCTCATTGCCAGCCGACCAGAGTATCATCTCACTACATCATTTTCTGTTGCCCCTTTACACAGTCTGACCTTTCGTCTTGCACTCGACGACACATACCGGCCATACGAAGATATTTGGATATATCTGAAAGACTCATTTTGTGACATACGAAGGACACACATTATGCGCGCCCATTTTCCAGATTCATGGCCATTGAAGAAAGACATCGACAAATTGGTTGCAAAATCATCTGGTCAATTCATCTACGCAGCCACGGTCATTAGATATGTGTCCTCTCCTCAATGCAGTCCACTCTATCGCCTCAAAGTCGTTCAAGGCCTCCTTTCGGTCAATGATGATGGCCCATACGCGCAACTTGATACTCTATATATCAGTATCCTTTCTGAGCTGGAAAATGTCAAAGAAGTCTTGCGAATTCTTGGGATGGCTTTTGTATTGTCCAATTTGAATACAGATGATTACATTGAACCTCTGGCAGTTACGGATCTGGAGGAGTTTATGCAACTTACCCCAGGAACTGTTCAGCTCCTCCTCATTGACATATTGTCTGTTGTGGATGCCTCAGATATCAATAAGCCCATCAAATTTCTTCATGCATCGTTCACTGACTTCCTCGTTGATCCAACCCGGTCTCGTCAATTTTTTGTAGATCCCAGTAAAAGGCATGAGGAAGCTGCCAATTTCTGTATTTCTGCCATTGAATGTAAGCATTGATTGCTCTCTTACAATTTATTTCTGACCTTCGGTCTATTTCATATATAGCGCTTGACATAGCGAGACCGGTGCAAGATTATGCATACCGGTCACTCTTGAGGCATCTTCGACTGGCAGGCCCTCTGCATGACAACACCATTCTTCGGGAGAAGGTTTTCAATGTGCCCTATGTTCAGCACTGGACAACTTATGTGCTCACATTAATGGCTGACCCTTTAATGTATTATGGCTCTTCGATTGAGAATCCTGCAATGTTTCTAGAATTTCTACAAACGTCGGTACGTCTACTTATTTTAAAGATATTTGAAACAACATATTTTGACTCCAAATCAAGGAATTTAGGCAAACAGCACAGCTCTATCTGCACCATCGTCGTATTTCGGATCAAAGATTACGCAGATGCTCTGGGATTGATTCCCTCTGAGCCCTCATCTGAGCTTTTTTTGGACCGCCGTCAGTGCCAGCGGGATACTCGAATCCAATCGAGTAGTCTCTTGGGGTCATTTTCGGTTCTGCGAGACTCATTTGCAGATGATTTCTCAGCGTCTGCTCCCGGTTTCCTCTTTTCTGCAATATTCAATGAAATAGAGGTGGGAAGTGGCCGGCGACAACCTGCATGGTACCACCTTTATCGCATAATTGGTGCCCCATATGTACGGATGGTGACAGAATTTCTAAATGATCCTTCGCGAGCAGGACCATACGCTGTAGATCAATCAACGTATACTATGGCTGCGGTGTTCGCGGTGGAGTTCGCAGTCAAGGCTTGGGGTGGGACAAGATCCCTTTCTCCACGCCTGTGTCAAGGCAGCCCGTGGGACTTCATCTGGGATGTTGTTGCATTCGTATTGTCGAAGGCTGGGTACACAGCCGAGCTAGTTAATATGCTCGGCAAACAAAATCTTGCCTTCAATCTGGGAAGACCGGGAATCAATGTGCGCCATCGGGTACAGACCTTGTTTGGAGTAGTCCGCAGCTATTTGCTGAAATTCAAAGGGTCGAGTCCTTCACCATTCAAAATCATCATTAACTGGACAGGAGATGCACGTGACTGTGCTCATTATTTCAGGGCTGATGACCTAGATGATTACAACTGGATGCCCCGCTTATTTACGTCGATGAATCTATTCTTTCAAGCAACGAGGATGTGCAGGAACGTGCAGCATGAAAGCAAACGGCCATGTGGGAATACATAGTTTGGGCGTACGCGTATATTCGGAGAGCGCTGTGGCGTTGACATGAAAGGAAACTGCAGGAGTATAGATACTAGAATGTCCCACCATATGGTGAAACTAATAATGATATTCGACCCCCTGAAACCGGCCAAGTCACTGAGACCATAGGTTCGGGATAGATGTTGAGGTCAATAAGCTGAAGGCTAGCATCTGTTTCAATGGTCTGGTTCACATATACACAACCGTGCATTTATTTGCATACAGTACGAACCTCGAATCAGTGATCACCATTCAAACCGAAGGATGAAGGCCGAAGACGGAGGCGCTCGGTCCTCTCTTCTCCTCTTTCAAAGTAGCACCAAGGTTACTTGTATCACACGCGCGAATATTCAGTCAACGAAACAATATATTCTTTCAAATAAATTGAATATAATTGCTCAAGATATTCAATACCGTAATTTTCGTACTAGCTATGTATGTAGGTATGTATGTATTTTATCTACGGTACCAGCTCCAGTACGAAAACAAAAGATCATAACATTTCTTGTCTCATCGGTTGCCTGCCTGCCTGTATGTCAGGATGTGGGTGTGGGGTTGTTATTATTGAATTTTCTTAATGATATCGTCGTCGTTGTACTCCCTGGAGCAGAATCGGCCTCGTTCCTAGATCCTGGATGAGATCGTCACCACACCAAGATCCAACAGCGAGCGGAGGAGACGAGAGAGCGCGCGATATGTGGGTAGGGTGGTGCATGGCTTGCATGTGGTGAAATAATTGTCGATATCCAGATCATGTATAGAGAGCAGCGCGTAGTTAAAGTGTAAGAAATGTGGAAGGAATTATGAGAAAACCCACGGTGCGCTCAGATATAATAAAACCTGAACGGCGAGATCGTTAGTGTGTGGTTGGTGGAGGTGTGGGCGGGCACGGGATGAAGGTTTTCTTCCGCATCGTCGATAAATCGAGACATCGATAAGCCATCGGTCTGAAGGGAGGGGTAGTGCAGTCGGTTTATATGTTTGGTATTTCTTCTGCTTTTGGTGTTTTGGGAGGCGTACTAGAATTCAAATTCATCAATCAAAAATAAAATCGCAATAGCAATTGCAATCGCAATCGCGAAGGGGGTCACACAATCCAGCAAGCGACAAACAATAAACACGAAGCACCTCAGCACTCGACTCAAACTCCGTCCTTAGAATGGTTACGGAGGAAGAGTGCAGAGGATGCCATCGCTTTCATTCAGCACCCGGGCTCGCGTGTAGTAATACATTTAAATGAGAATAACAACACCAAACGCATGCACTCACATATAAACTCAAACTCAAACCCAAACCCCAATCCGGACGACTCGAGAATCCAAAAATGCTTTCCAGGTACAGGCGGCAGCAGCATGGCGCGGCGGCATACAATCAAGAAGCTCGCGCGGCGGCATGCACACAATCGACTGGGATACCAAATCAAGGCAGAGGATCATAATAATGATGAATAGGGGAAAGGAAGAAGATTGGTGGAATGGATGGATGGACGGTGTGCTGCTCCAGCACGTGTGATGCTTTCGGGTGCGGTATTGGTGGATTGGGATGTAAAGGGAAAAAAAAGTTAAGTTGAAGTTAGAGTCGAAGGATAAATTGTGTAAGGGAAGGTAAAAATGCGAATAAAATAGAAGGGTTGGATATGAGAATTATAAATGGGGTTTGAGAACACAATGAAAGCGCCGAGGGAGCAGTAGGAAGTCGGCGGCAAGTGGACTATGCAAACGTGAACCTAAAGAAAAAATCAAACAAAAAAACATGAAGATTCCATCCCTATTCATAAATTTCAATGCACGCACCAATGCATGCCCATCACCACTCAGTAATCCATCCCAACATACCAACCCACAATCGGCGATGGGTCACACTCCTCTTCCGTCTCCTGCACGAGGATCAGATATAGCAGTAGGACTCGCGGGCATTTGACGATAATAAAGACGACAAAGAACGGAAGAGCGAGGATGAAGAAGATAGCTTAAGCACTTAACTGCGACAGGCGTTGCGATGCGCGAGGACTTTGGCTTGAGCGTTCAAACGTTCAGTACTCAGTTCTACACGCGATTTGTCGTGACCGCGTGGCTCGGTCACCCGCTTTTGGTCACCGAAAGTGCTGACAAATGATTAGGTCATTCTCACCTAGTCCCTCTTCGCCGCATGCCCTCATTTCTCGTTCTTTGTTTTACACCTGTCCGGTCCCTCCTCTTGATCTCTCGCCGCCTTCCACACCCCCATTTCCTTCTCCATTTCTCCCTTTTCGTGCTCGGTGACCTTGTCCGGCCTTTCTTACCCAAACTACCAGAAGTTTCCTCGCCGGATTGCAAAGTACCTTTCCTTTGGTTAAACACCACCCAAAACGTACTGACCCTTGTATCATAAGGTCCCGTTCAAGCAAAAGGTACTATGGATGCGTTAACATTCCTATCTTCCTGGTATTATCGCAAGTGCCTCTGTGCGGTATCATGTCCTCTGACTCGTCCGACCCGCTCTACTGGATGCGCATCATTCTGGCCTCTAATCGTGGAACGCGTCATACAACTCGGAATCATACTTATTAACACTTCAGGAATGATCATGCAGCTTTCGCGGGTGCAAACCCTTTTGATGTGGATTTCAGTCCTAAGGAGAATCGGGCGTTGTTCAGTGCTACTCAGAAACGTGAGTGTTTTGTCATCTTTCGGGTACATCCCAACCTTCCTCCATTCACACCCGTCTCTTTCTTTCTCCAATCTCTTCACCATCCATATATACACATGCACGAAGAAGGACACATACTGACTAAAATTCGAAGTGTTTGCCCTTATCATCACGCTCGGCCAAGCCACGGTCTACGTGCTCACAGGGCTCAAGGCCAGCCATTCGACCTCGGGGCCGGGGTCTGCCTCTTGCTCGTCATTCAGCTCATCGCCACCGTAATCATCGTTATCATCCTCGACGAGCTCCTCCAGAAAGGGTACAGTCTCGCATCGGGCGTCATGTTACTCATCGTGACCAACATTTGCTAGTTGATCGTGTGGAATGTGTTCTCTTACGACTTCAAGTCAAGTTGGTGGAAGGGGAGGTATTGGGACGGGGCTAGCATCAGGTTCAATGAGTGGGGAAGATGCAGAGTGATGAGGATTATGGGCTGGATTCTCAGCTGTAAGTTGGCTTGTGGATGTCCCGCGAAGACGACGTACGTTCCTTGTGTTATTCCCGACGTGTCTTGTTCGTGACACCCCTTGCATTCAGCCATGCATGACGCAGAGGTCTCATCACGACGTTTCTACGTCCGCCGAACTCACATCTGCTTCCCTTACCTCGCCGTCCCATCGACTCATACCCACCGACGTGATCGAACATCAGCCTCGATTATCGGCTCTGGTCTGTGCGTGTACTGCCATCCCACCACGAAGATTTTACCTTGACGCATCGTATCGATTTCCAGCAAACTGTGCATTCTCATATCGCCCCTCGTTCTATCAAACGCCTGATTGGCCAGCAAAGGACCTTATCTCGTGGTTATTGGATCATGAGTTTTGCCCTGCGACGATGTATCGATTTCCGGCAAACCTTGCATTCGCGCGGCTTCTGTCAGCACACCGGCGTTGAGTTGATTGGAGGGGACGGCTGATTAGCGATAGGGCATGGGATGGGTTCTAAGGTGTGGGATGGGTTATGAATGTCCGCCAAAGATGACATATGGCGCACGGTACGTTTCTTGTGTTATTCCTGATGTCTCCTGCTGACAACACTTAGTCCATTCAGCGTTCGGTCACTCGTGCCACAGAGCCTGACACGATGTTTCGACGTCCGCCGAACTCACATCCCTCCTCCTTAACTTGCCATTCACACCTTGCATGCGCTTTGCATGTCAGGCCGAGCTCTAAATCATGCTTTTGGCATCCGATCAAATTTCTACCACATACATCGCCTTCCTGCAGGCCACAAAGTTATTCAGACTGCCGTTAGAGGTCATCATGCACCACTATCAAGCTATCTCGCAAGTGTTGATGCAATGTATGGTCTTCCGCAAACCGTGGAACCTCGAACCAAACGTATCGTTCTCCGGATAAGGGTGATTATCCGCACCATCCCAGGGTTTATTGCTCCCTTTTCACGGAGATCGAGTTGGGACTGTCTCTCGTTCATGAAAGATGACACTCTCAAGTCTTTGGGTAAGTCTCGATTGATTTTGTTCGCTGGATTACGCTGACACCCATGAGTAGAGAATGGACGTCAATGTGCTACAGGGTTAGGGTTACGACGACCAAAGATATTTGTTCATCTCGCCATTCGTTCTTGCGGTAAACTGACTTGTAAATTGTCGCAGAGTGTGTGGTATGGTAGCCGGCAACTTTTGTAGCCCACGGTGAACGGATGTTGTGGAGGATTAGCGCTGTTAGGGGCTGAGGCTTAGGCTTAGGCTTCGGGCTTCAGTTAGTGATAGTCGGGTACGGATTCCGATGTGTCCGTAGATAGACCAGTTGCACCTTCTATTACCCTTTGGGGGTGGCTAACCTCCGCGGAAATATTATCAAAATGTGTTAGAGTGGTTCAACTACGCTCTTTTTTCGTGTATAAATGTATTTCATTATCTCTACAACAACAAGCGAGACAAAATTCAATAGGAGTATCATTCACATACGCCAGTACGATATAGTCGCCTCGCATTTCCAACACTTCTGCCATTGCAAGTTGAATGTCTGCAAATGGGATTTTAGTATACGTCGGAGAAAATGAGTGAGATAATTAAGGTAAAACAAACCGTGGAAAGCGCAGTGTCGATCTATGCAAAACAGCATCAAAATTGCAGTGCCTGTGCCAATAACAAAGGGAACTTACACACAGTCGGTAGCAATGCAACCGCTTCCCTTGGTGTTATGGAGGAGGAGCGCAGGGGATACTATCGCTTTTACTCAGCTCTCGGAATCGCGGGTTTTGTGTGGTAGTGGAACGAAAAAGAAGGGTTTTGTGAAAATAAAAATAAAAACCACACATCTGACAAGGGACGCATGAAAAGCCAAACCAAAGAGGACGACTCGAGAAGCCGAAAGATCCAGACAAACATTGAAGCGATCAATTCGACGCCAAATCAAGGCGGAGGATGCATAGGGAGATAGCAGGGTTGAATCTGGACTTGGGCATCGAATCCAGTCCGCTCCAGCATACCATGCTTTGCTGCGTGCGGTATTAGGAGATTGAAATGCAAAGACGGTTGACGATGAATAATGGAAGGTAAATGTGCGCAAGAACGGCGGTAGTTGAAAGTTGAAACGAAATTTGCTAACATCGAGCGTAGGAAACAAGAGGGCGCGATAAATGCGTAGGATGGTGCATGGCTCGCATGTGGTGGAATAATTACCGTGTTCTCCAGATCATGTGTAGCGCGTGGCGCGTAAGCCAAGGCATAGTTAAAGCGTTGATAGAAATGTGGAAAGGAAGTATAAAAAGACCCACAGCGCGCTCGAATGCAATAAAATCCCAACGGCAGGATCTTTAGCGTGTGGTGGGTGGTTGTCGTACGAGGGTTAGGCTAAGCATGGTGGTGGGGTGCGGGTGCCACGTCAACAGCATGGGTGTGGATGGGCATAGGATGTACAATAGGGTGTCTTCGGTGTTCGAGACATCGAGACATGGATAGGGCATCGGTCGGAAGGGAGGGGTGGTTGCAGTCGGTTTATTCATTCCATATTTCTTCTTTGTTTCGTGTTCTCAGGGGGCGTACTAGAATCTAAATCCCTAAATCAAAAATCAAATTACAATCCAGGGAGCAAGAAAGAATAAACACGAAGCACACCAGCACTCAACTCAAACACTGTCCGTAGAACGGTTACGGAGGAGCGCAGGGGATATCATCTCTTTTACTCGGTACTCAGGCTCGCGTGTAGTAGTAGAACAAAATGAGAATAATAACCATAACAATACATAGTGCTCGTTCACATACAAACCCGAACCCAACCCCAATCCGGACGACTCGAGAGGCCCAAAAATCCACTCCAGGTGCAGGCAGCAGCGGCACGGTGCAGAAGCATACAGTTAAGAAATGTGGGCGTGCGAGTACGTACACACAATCGACTTGGACGCCAAATCAAGCAGGAGGATCGTAGTAATGACGAATAGAGGAAATGAAAGAGAATGGATGGATGGATGGATTGACAGTGTGCTCCAGCGTGTATGATGCTTTGGGGTACGTCATTGGTGGGTTGGGAACTGAAAAGAAATGAAGTGAACGTAAAGTTGCAGTTGAAGTTGAAAGTGAAAGAAAGTAGGGAATAGGCGGTGGACGATAAATGGTGAAAGGGAAAGAAGAAAATAGAAGGGTGTAAAGGTCGAAATTTGAAAATAAAAAATGGGGATTTGAGAACAAAATAAAAGCGCAGAGGGAGGGGCGAAATGTCGGGTGTCGGGTGTCGGAAGGGATATGATAAAGGGAATGGGAAAGGGACTGGCGGGAGAGGGATAAGCGGGAGTACGGAGGGTGTGAACGTGAACCTAAAGAATGTAAATACCAAAAGCTCAGAAATCCATGCACATTCCAAAAGCATACAACACACACACCAATCATCACCCGAATCCACACCCAAAGTCCTCAAGTATCCACCCCAGCATAGCAATCCACAACTAAAAACGCCTCATGCTCCTCCATCTCCTGTGTGCAACCCCCGCTATCCTCAGCAGCAACCTGCGCACATGTCCTCAGCCTGCTCAAGCCCCTCCTTAATCCATTTTTCCCCTTGTAACAACCCGACCAACGCCGCCGGACTCCTTGCGCGATCATGTACGATGTGGGCAGCACAGCGAGGCGCTGGCATGCCGATCTGGAGATATACATGGGTTCTGGGAGAGTGAGAGAAGGGAAGATCGGATGGGGCGGACGGGGATCTGGGCATCGTTGGGGAAGGAGCAGTGACGGAAGCAGGTTGTTGCTGGTCGAGCTGGATCTTGCGCATCTCGCGCTCGACCTCGTCCATCATCCTCCTCTTGTTCTCTTGACTGCTCCTAATCCAATGCACACCCACCACGCGGCCCCTCGAAGAACTGCACATCGAGCTCTGTCTTCGGCACATCCGGAAACATCAAGAAGCCCTTCGATCGAATGGCGAGGAGCGTGTCTTGGATTTTGAGCATCCGCAATACGCTGTCTGCACTCAGCAGAGGAGCGCGTGCTGTTAAAATGTGGTCTGAATTGTCATTCTTGGTGGCAGCGGAGTCGTCGTCTTCCTCAACGAAAGGGAAGCGGCCAAAGCGAGGCGGATGCCAGATCCACGGCGATACTTCACATCTGAGGCTGCCCTCGCAGTCGAAGAGGCATCAGCAACAACTTCGTCATTGCTATCCTCGACAACAGACACACCGGGATCAGACACCGGTGTCGGACTCGTGGACTTGCTCGCAGCCGCTGAGGATGCCGCAGAGGCAGCGGCAGCGGCACGCGTCATCTCGACTCTGAACCACTTCTCGAAGCCGTACGTGACCGTGCGATAGAGGTAGGCGAGCACTTTGAGGACCGAGGATGGAATGCGCTGGCGATACGGCGGATGAGACTACGGGCGGGGCATTCAATGAAGACGATGAAGAAGGACGTGACGGCTTTGGCTTGAGCGGGAGTGTGTGGACCTTGGCAGAGACAGGGTTAGGGTTAGGTGCAGCCTCGGCTTAGGGGACGGCAAGCGGGACGGAGATGCCGAGTGCGGCAGCGGCTACGATGACGAATACGGCGGGGGTTGAAAATCTCCCCTTTCTCTTTCTCCTTGTTCAGTTGCAGCTGCTACTTTGCCTCCTGCAGCAATGTCGTCAGCGCCGCAAGCGATAATACAACTGTTGCTGCTCGACATATAACGTCCTGGTCGGTTTCTCAACCTCATCTGGCCTTTCTTACCCAGACCATCAGAAGTTTCCTCACCCGATCGTAAAGTACCTTTCCTTTCATTAAACCCCACACAACACGTACTAATCCTCGTGTCATGTTCAGTAAAAGGTACAATGGACAGCGGTAACGCTCCTTATTTTCTTGGTGCGCTCGCAAGTGCCCCTGTACGGTATCATGTCCTCTGACTTGTCCGACCCGTTCTACTAGATGCGCATCATCCTGGCCTCTAACCGTGGAACACTCATGGGACCTGGCTCGGTATCGCGCCTATTATTACTCCTGGAATGATCATGCAGCATTTGGTGGGTGCCAACCTTATCGATGTGGACTTCAGTCTTATGGAGGATTAGGCGTTGTTCAGTGGTGTGCAGAAATGTGAGTATCATGTCGTCTTGTGTCGTGTACATTCCAACCCCCATCCGCACCCCTCTCTTCGTTTTCTCCACTCCCTTCGTCATTCATATATGCATATGCGCGAAGAAGTATACATACTAACTAAATCTGCCAGTCTTCGCTCTCATCATCACCCTCAGCCAAGCGATCGTCTATGTCCTGAAAGAGCTCGACGGTCAGCCGTCCGACCTGGGAGAACGTGTCTGCTCCTGCTCATTATCCGGTTCATCGTCGCTGCGCTCATTGTGATTGTCCTGGACGAGCTCCTGCACATGGGGTACAGTCCAGGATCGGGTGTCAACCTATTCATCGAGACCAATATCCATGAGTCTATGGTGTGGAAGGCGTTCTCGCCTACCTTGGCCGCGGAAGCGAGTTCGAAGGCACGATCATGCTGCAGAGCGCGTTGACGAGCAATGTGTTCATTGTGTCGCAGATGCTGGCGACTCGGTTCGCACGGAACTTGTTGGTTAATGTTTTGGGTTTTTGCGAGGTTAGTTTTCTTTTTCTTTTTCTTCTAAGGATATTGGGATTTTGGCTGACATTTTTTCACCGTTCTCTTAACTAACCAAGTCATGGCCGGCCACCGAAGGCTCAATGTATAAGGAGTTGAAACGCGTCATTCCGACGGCGACTGCATTTGGCGGGGCCATCCTGAGCTTGCTCTATGTCGCAGCAGACCTTCTGGTATGATTGGGAGCGGCGCGGGGATCTCACGATGTCTGTAGCTATTACTGCTGCGTTTGGTGATCTGCTATAAATAAAATAATCGACATCGACATCGACATCCGAAATCTCCTACTGCACATTCGACATGCGCTGCCCACCGCTTTCGCTTTCGCTTTCGCCTTCACCTTCTCGATTCCTATATTTATATTTCGCGTGCCTCTCTTCTCCTCCTTCCCTTCCCCTCCCCTTCTTTCTCGTTGGGAGCATACTAAATCGGGCCGTAATCATGGTAGTGCGTGCGTGGGGTGGGATATGGAGTGGGGAGTGGTGGAAGATGGCTGGTGGATGGTGTATGCGGTATAATTTATAGTTTGTTAGTTGTTTGTGTAAAAAATGAGTTGTGCACCCGGGGTGTGGTGTAAGGGGGTGTCTGAACCATCGTTGCGTGGAGGAGAATGAAAGTAGGTGGGTGGATGGGAAGGGGTTTGGTATTGGTATTGGAGGAATTTTATGATTAGGTGTGTAGAGAATCTGAAGGCGGGGTCTCTTCGTATTTTGTGCGAATTGTTATGTCCTACAGTTATGGCTTATAATTCATTACGTTTCTGTGGGATTTGAGAGTAATTTTTTTAAAAAAAAAAAACTAAAACTAAAACAAAAGAGAAAGGTTGGGGTTTGCGTTTTCGTGAGGTACATAAGTTCGATCCTGTTGGCCCTTCAGGGAAAGAAAACCAGATTGAAATTCGTTCGATACGGCCCTTTCAATTGTTTGATTCGCGGGGCACGCGTTGTAATCAAAGACTCCGTAAAGGGCGCTTCATTGTACCATGTTCTCATTTCCTGCCAACGAGCAGACACTCCTCCCAATTCCATATATCTTTTCAATCCCATTGACCAACCAATGACAGCCCTGCTTTTCTCCTGCCCTAACCATTCCTTTAGTTCCCTTTCTCTTGCCCCGCTCATCATTTATTCGGTTTCACGCGACCACACGTTAAATGGACTCATTAGGCTTGCGTCCAAAAATTGTCGTTTGAAGACTCGAGCCTCATGTTGCAGCCGGAGTCAACCCGGGTAGATCCTTATATACTCCAACACCCTAAAAGCATCGCCATAAGTTAACGGCAATGAGGCGTATATGTTTGACCTTTAAATACCAGATAAGCTGTACATGTGAGCCACAGTTTCCCCACTTGTCTTTATACCACTTTCATCGTGCTTGCCCTGCTCGTCCGTGTCGCCTACCCGAGTTCTTTCTCTCTTATCCGCCACCCAAAAATTGGTAGCATAAACGTGTTGTATCACCCAGTTATAATACACCGCAGGTGCTTTCCCAATGTTCAAAAATGCGAGCAATGTTTTCATAAACGGTGGGACATTTACGGAGCATCACCAGCACTATCAGCGTACACCGTTCACCGTCCGTGGTATGTCCAATTCATAGCTTCCACAGGCATTGCTTACATCTCAATTCATGTTCCTGGCAGCAATGGATCGGCTGATCGAGGAAACATCTCTCGGGGCCCTCCATAACTCTGGCGAGCGATTCGACCCTCCCAAATGCCACCCAAACACTCGTACCGCTGTTCTTAAGAAGCTCATGGATTGGTTCATCGAGAAGTTTGGATGGGATAACTTCGTGCTTTGGCTGTATGGTCCGGCAGGAGCAGGCAAATCGGCCATCGCCCAGACATTTGCAGAACTATGCGCCAAGAAGAATCGCCTTCTCGCTAGTTTCTTTTTCTCTAGGTTAGATCCCAGGCGAAATGACGCTAAGGCGCTCGTGGCTACTTTGGCGTATCAGGTCTCATTGAACATACCAGAATCTCGGGAGATAATTGAGGCCGCTATAGATAAAAATCCGGCTATCTTTCAGCTCAATTTCCAAACACAGTTCCAAACTCTGATCCTCGACCCTCTTCTTCACATATCAAGCACCGGGCTGTTCAGATCTGGCAAGTCATTTCCAGGTCTGATTATTATCGACGGTCTGGACGAATGCAAAGGCGCGGACGTTCAGAGCACCATTTTAAACACCATCTCAAATGCACTCCAACATCATCGCTTGGCTCTCCCCTTCAGAATTCTCGTTGCCAGCCGACCAGAGTATCATCTCATCACATCATTTTCTGTCACCCCTCTGCGCACCCTGACTTTTCGTCTTGTACTCGACGACACATACAAGCCAGACGAGGATATCAAGCTATATGTGACAGACTCATTTCGTGACATACGAGAGACGCACATCATGCGCGACCATCTTCCGGATTCATGGCCATCGGAGAAAGACATCGCCGAATTGGTCGCAAAATCATCAGGTCAATTCATCTACGCAGCCACAGTCATCAGATATGCGTCCTCTCCTCGACATAATCCACTTGATCGCCTCAAAGTCATTCAAGGCCTCCTTCTGGTCAATGATGATAGGCCATATGCGCAACTCGATGCTCTATATATCAATATCCTTTCTGAGGTGGAAGATATCCAGGCAGTCTTGCAAATTCTAGGGATGGCTTTTCTATTGACCATTAAAATGAACGAGTCCATTGTACCTCTGGCAGTCAGTGATTTGGAGACATTTATGCAACTTACCCCGGGCACTATTCAGCTCCTACTCATTGACCTATTGTCTGTTGTAGATGCCTCACATAACTACATGCCCATCAAATTTCTTCATGCCTCGTTCACTGACTTCCTCGTCGATCCAACCCGGTCTTGTCAAATTTTCATTGATCCCACTAAAAGGCATGATGAAGCTGCCCATTTCTGTATTTCTGCCATTGAATGTAAGCATTGATTGCTCTCTCACACATTTAATTCTGATCTTTGGTCTATTTCATATATAGCACTCGACATAGCGCGACCGGTACAATATTATGCGTATCAGTCCCTCTTGAAACATCTTCGACTGGCAGGCCCTCTGCACGACAACACCACTCTTCGGGAGAAGGTTTTCAAGGTGCCCTATGTTCAGCACTGGACAACTTATGTGCTCAGATTAATGGAACATGCTTTAATGTATATGTGCTCTTCGAGTCCGGATCCTGCAATATTTCCAGAATTTCTGCAAACGTCGGTACGTCTACTTGTTTTAAAAATATTGGAAACAACATATATTGACTTGAAATCAAGGAATTTAGGCAAACGGAAGAGCTCTATCTCCACCATCAAGGTATCTTGGATCAAAAGTTACGCGCCTCTCTGGCATCGATTCCCATGAGCCCTTGTCTGGCTTTTTGGTCGTCTGTGAGTGCCAGCGGGATACTCGAATCCAATCGAGTAGTCCCTTTCGAGACATTTTGCGTCTGTCGAACTCATTAGCAGCCGACGTCCCGGCTTCTGTGCCCGGTTTCCTCTTTTCTCCATTATTCGATCAAATCGAGGAGGGCAGTGAACGGCTACGACCTGCATGGTACGACCTCAATCGCATGACTGGTACCCCATATCTACGGATGGTTAAGGAATTTCTAAATGATCCGTCACGAGCAGGACCGCACGCTGTAGATCAATCAACGTATACTACAGCTGCGGTTTTCGCGGTGGAATTTGCAGTCAGGCCTTGGGATTGGACAACGTCCACTTCGGGAAAACAGTGGAACTTTATCTGGGATGCTTTTGCATTCATGATATCAAAGGCTGAGTACTCGGCTGAGCTAGTCAATACGCTTGGCCAACAGAATCTCACCTTCAACCTAGGAAGACCGGACACTAATGTGCGCCATCGGGTACAGACCCTGTTTGCAGCAGTCCGCAACTATTTACTAGAATTCAAAGGGTCGAGTCGTTCACTGTTCAAAATCATCATCAACTTGACACGATGTCCAAGTGACTCAAATACCTGTGTTGTTAATTGTTTCACGACCGATGACCTAGATGATAACTGCCGGATACATCGAACTTTTTATGTCGATGAATCCATTCTTTCGAGTGAGGAGGATGCTCAGGAGCCCGCAGGGCAACAGCGAATGCCCATGTGGGAATACATAACTTGGGCGTATGCGTCAGTGGATGTGTATATTCGGGAGGTGCTGTGGCGTTAATATGCAAGGGAAATGCACTAGCATAGAATGTACTGTTATATGATGAAAATAATAATGATATTCGACCGCTCCGAAACCGACCGAGTCACTGAAACCGTAGGTTTGTGATAGAGGTTGACGCCAATAAGCCGAACAGCACCCTACGCTTTATTTGTTTGATTCGCATATATGCGACCGTGCATTCATTTTCATATAGCATGAACCTCAAATCAATGATCACCATTCAGACTGAACCTGCTGGCTGAAGGCTGATGCGCTCGGCCCTCTGTTCTCCTCTCCTCTTCAAAGTCGCCTTACGGTTACTCATATCACACGCGCAAATATTCAATCAATAAAACAATATATTCTTTCAAATCAATTGAACATAATTGCTGAGGGAATTCAATACCGTAAACTCGTGCTAGCTATGTATGTAGATATGTATGTATTTTATCTACAGTGGCATCACCAGCACGAAAAACAAAAAGCTCGTTTCATTTCTCGGCTCGTCGATTGCCTGCCTGCCTGTATGTAAAGATGTGGGTGTGGGGCCGTTGTGATCATTGAATTTTCTTAATAATACCATCATCATCGCGTTCCCTGGAGCTAAATCGGCGTCGGTCCTAGCTCCTGGATGAGATCGTCACTTCGTCATGAGCGAACAGTGAGCGTAGGAGACTATGTGGGTAATTTAGTGCATGGCTTGCATGTGGTGGAATAACTGCTGTGATATCCACATCGTGTGTAGCACGTAGCACGTGGATGGAAATGTGGGAAGGAGGCATAAGAACACCCACAGCACGCTCGAATGTATTGAAATCCGAACAGCAGGATCTTTAGTGTGTGGTGAGTGTCGGGCGGAGGTTAAGCTAGGCATAAGGATGCGGGTGCAGGTGCAGGTACCGCGTCAAGCGCATGGATGCGGGCGGACATAGGTCTTTGGCATTGTCGAGACTTCGAGAACTCGATATGCACTGATCGGAGGGGGAAGGGGTTTTTGCAGTCGTTTTGTTTGTTCGGTAGGTCTTTTTCGTGTTTTCGGGGGCGTACTAGAATCCAAATCCACAGATAAAAATCAAATCGCACTCGCAAATGGGATTACAAGCCAGCAAGCGAAAAAGAATAAAAACGAAGCATTCCAGCACTCGACTCAAACTCCATCCATAGAGCGGTTATGGAAGAGGAGCGCAAGGGATATCATCGCTTTTACTCAGTACTTGGGCACGCGTGTGGTAGTAGAACGAAATGAGAATAATAATCGTAACAACACAAAGCGTCCGCGTTCAAACCCAAACCCAACTTCCAATCCAGACGACTCGAGAAGCCAAAAAAACATTCCAGGTGCAGGCAGCAGCAGCACGGTGCGGCAGCACACAATTAAAGCGCGGGTGCATGGGCACCTACCACACTCGACTCGGACGCCAAATCAAGGCGGAGGATTGCAGTAATGATGAATAGGGAAAGGAAGCAGATTGAAGGAATGGATGGATGGACGGACGGTGTGCTCCAGTACGTATGATGCTTTCGAGTGCAGTATTGGTGGGTTATGGAGGAGGAGAGCAGAGGATATCATAGCTTTTACTTAGCACTCGGACTCGTCAATTGTATGTAGTGGTAGAACAGAAAAAAGATGTGATAAGAAATAATAATAAGACCGTGTGACACATGAGCAATGGGACACATGAAAACCACACCAAGTAGAACGGCTCGAGAAGCTGAAAGATCCAGCAAACATTGAAACAATCGACTTGACGCCAAATCAAGGCAGGGGGGGTGTATAGGGGGATAGGGGGGGTTGAATCAGGGCCTGGGCTTCGGATCCATTCCGCTCCAGCATACCATGCTTGGCTGAGTGCGGTATTGGGAGGATGAAAATTAAACGTGGTTCAGGACAAATGGCGAAAGGTAAAAGTGTGAATAAAAGGTGGGAGTATAAAGTTGAAAAGAAATTCGGAAAACTGGGGGTAGAGAACAAAGTGAAAGCACAGGCAGAGGGTAGGAAGTTGGAGGCAGGTGCCGGAATGGGCACGATAAAGGGAAAGCGACTGGCAAGAGGAATAGATGGGCTGGAGTATGGACGATGCGAACATGAACCTTGAGAAACCAAATACCAAAAATCAAAATTGCATCCCTATTCATGAATTTCAACGCACGCACCAATGCACATCCTCCAATCTACAATGCATCCCAGCATACCAATCCACAACCGAGGACGGGTCATACTCCTCCATTTCCTGCACGCAGCCTTCTTCTCCCTCTTTAGCAGCCCACGCACACGTTCGCAATTCACTCCTCATACCCCTACCCGCGTCCCTCTTCCCGTTAGCACTATAACCACTGGAACCGACCCCGCCAGACCCCTTGCGCTCAGGCCCCATACGGTGCTTCATGAGTATGAACGCAATCATGTACGATGTAGGCAGGACAGCATGGCGCTGGCGTGCCGATTTGTGTGCAGGCACAGGCTCCGGGGAGAGCGATGGAGGGAGGATTAGATGAGGCGGGAGGGTACCAGGCCATCGTCAAGGGAGGGACGGAGTGGGGACGGGCATGGGAGAGGGATCTTGCTGCCCGAGCTGGATCCTGCGCATCTTGCGCTCGACTTCGTCCAACATCCACCTATCCTCCCCCTCCTCGCCCTCCGCTTCTCTCTTGTCTGTTGCTCATCTGACGCTCATCCACCACCCGACCCCTCGAAGAATTACAAATCGAGTTCGGCTTCCGGTGCACTCTGCGTCTTCAAGAAGCCCTTCAGCTGGGTCGCGAGGAGCGCGCCTTGCACTCCAAGGTCTGCAATGCACTGTCTACGCTCGGCAGAGGAGCGTGTACTGTTGAAAGGTGGTCGGAATCGTCATTCTTGGCAACAGTGGAGTCGTCGTCGTCGTCGTCATCATCAAGGGGGAAGCGGTCAATGCGACTCGAGGTCTGATCATAAGAACCAGCGACGCAGATGCAAGATTCACGGTGATATTTCATATCTGCCCTCGCAGTCGAAGGGGCATCAACCACAACATCGTTATAGCTATCCTTGACAACAGATGCACCGGGATCAGACACCGGTGTTGGACTCGTGGGCCTGCTCGCAGCGGCAGCGGCGCGCGTCATCTCGAAGCTGTACATGATCGTGCGGTAGAGGTAGGCGAGCACTTTGGCGTCCGATGATGCGATGCGCTGGCAGCGCGGCGGGTGCGACTAGGGGCAGGCATTTGATGAAGACGATGGCGAAGGACGTGAGGGAGAGGAAGAAGACAGCATAACCACGACGGGCGTAGGGATACGTGATGGCTTTGGCTTGAGCGGGAGCTGGTGGACCTTAGCAGAGAAAGGGTCAGGCCGGTCAGGGCTAGGGTTAGGTGCAGCCTTAGCTCACGGGACGGCCGAGCGGGACGGAGATGCTGAGTACAACGGCGGGGGCTTGTGTCTTGCAGCAATGACGTCAGCACCAGCGAGCGACAAATGGTGCAACAGTTGCTGCCCCACGGCGTTGGACTGGGCAAGGACGGGCGCTCCGGGTTCTGCTGGTGATCGTACTGTTGTTGTTGGTGATGGCGATGGTGCACGTCCGTTTCTGTCGCGCACTGCACGACGACGCCGCTCCCGAGCCCAGGCATTCTGAGCGCCTGCATGCGCTGCGGAAGCGGGGAGACGATGGCCGGGTTGTGGCTCTGGCTCTGTGATGGCGCGGATGGAGTGATAGACGGTTGGGAAGCGGAAGCGCTTAAGGAAGCACGCAAAGTTGGCAGCGAAGACAGGTGAGTCGTCAGTTTACATGCACGCTGCTGTTGCGTGCGTGAAGCTTGCTGGCTGACACTGGTGGTAGCAGAATTTGAAGATGAATAACTGGGCCTTGATGACAAGTAGCGAGGTGGCGAATGATCTGTGTTGTCCGCTAAATCAACTTCTCTTTTCTTTACATTCACCACGCTCCCTCGTTGAATTCAACATGAGCAGGTGTATGTTCTCTCTCCTCTCTTCATTTCTGCAAGCATTACTGACATATAGTGTCCAGTTCGTTTCTTAAACCTTGTCTGGCCTTTCTTACCATACTACCAGAAGGTTCCTCAACCGATCGCAAAGTACGTTTATTTCCGTTAAACCTCACACAACATGTACTGATCCTCGTATCACAAGGTGCAATTCAACCAAAAGTACTATGGACAACGGTAACACTCCCTATATTCCTAGTGCGCTCGCTCTTGAATTTCTTTTCTGCTCATCCTTCTTTAAGCTCATCTGGAAATGATTCGACTCCTCCGACCCGCTCTACTGGATGCGCATCATCCTGACCACTAACCATGGAACGCTCGTGGAACTCAGAATCACCCCGATTATCACTTCGGGAATGGACATGCGGCATTTAGTGGGTGCCAACCTTATCAATATCGATTCAGTGTTAAGGAGGATTGGATGTTGTTTAGTGGTGCCCAGAAATGTGGGTGCTGTATCGTCTTGTGTGGTGTACATTTCCGACCCTCCTCCATTTGCACTCTCCTCTTTTTTTCTCCAATGTCTTCATCATTTATATATGCATACCACATGCGAAGAAACACATATCGACTAAAAGTTCTCAGTCTTCGTTCTCATTATTGCCCTCGGCCAAGCGACGGTCTACGTGCTCGCAGGGCTCTATGGCCAGCCGTCTGACCTCGGGGCCGGCATGTGCCCTTGTTCATCATCGCCGCACTTATCTTGACCCTCCTGAACGAGCTCCTGCAGAAGGGGTACGGTCTGGGATCGGGCGTCAACCTGTTCATCCCCGTTCATTCCAACCAACATCTAGGAGTCCACCGTCAGGAAGGCGTTCTCGGCCACCACAATGAACATCGGACATGGGAGCGAGTTCGAACTTCGAAGGCGTGCTCGTGGCCCTCTTCCATCTGCTGTTCACGTGGCTTGATAAAGGCCGGGCGCTCCAGGAGGCGTTCTGCAGGGTGCGGCTCCCGAATGTGATGTCACTGATCTCGACGGTCGTTATTTTCGAGGTGGCGGTCTACTTGCAGGGGTTTAGGATTAAGATGACGTTGAAGAGCCATATATTCCGAGGGCAGCGGGGTCGTACCCGATCACGCTGCACAGCGCATTGACGAGCAATGTATTAATTGTGTCGTAGATGCAGATGCTGGCGACTCGGTTCCTTCGGGACTTGTTGGTTAAGGTTTTGGCTGTTTGGGAGGTTAGTTTTGTGTCTTTTTCTAGATGTTGTGATTTTAGCTGATGTATATTCACCATTGTGTTGCTACTTGTTCTGTTCCCTTCCCTTCGATCTGCAGCCTCTCGAAGACTCCCCGCGACAGGCGGGATTGCATACTACATGTCCCCACCGCACGCCTGCAAGAAGCTTTCCTGGACCCGACCCACACGGCGATCTACATTTCCCTCATGCTCAGCGCGTGTGCGCTGTTCAGTAAGACGCAGATTGAGATCTCTGGTAGTGAGCCTCAGAATGTTGCGAATCAGTTGAAGAATCAGTAGATGGTGGGTTTTTTTCTTGTTGTCCATTTCCGTTGAGTTACGCTAATTCCCTCTCCCACCAACTAGGTCATGGTCGGCCATCGGGAAAGCCTTATGTACAAGGAGCTCAAGCGCGTGATTCAGACGGCGGATGCATTCGGCCGCGCGATCCTTAGCTTGTTCTCTGCGGCGGATTTGGTTTTGATGTTTTTTCCTTTATTTTATTTTTTCAATGTAGATTGGGAGATCGGCCTGCGGTAATAGGGCGGGCCTGAGATAGCTCCGTTTGGCGATCTGCTATAAATAAAATAATTGACATTGACATCCGACATCGCCTTCTGCACACATGCTCTATACACCCTGCCCACTGCCTTCACCCTCGCCTTCCTGACGTCTATATTTCTATTTCGCATCCATCTTCCCTCTCCTCCTTCCCCTTCTTCCTCGTTGGGGGAATGCTAAGTTGGGCCGTAATCGTGGTGGTCGAGAATGAGTGGGGGACAGATGGCGGATGGCGGATGCAGTATAATTTATAGTTCCGTTAGTTTGTTCGTTGACTGTATACAGAAAGGGTTATGCGCCCGGGGTGTGGTACAAGGGTGCGTTTGAAACGTTGTTTTTGCGTGAAGGGCATGAAACATGCGTGGATGGATGGATGGATGGGAAGAGGTTGAGGTTGCGATTGCGATCGGGAGGGAATTTATGATCGAGTGTGTATTGAGGGTAAAGGCGGTGTCACTTCATGATTTGTGCGAAATATTATGTCTTACAGGTATGGCTTATATATGCATGATGTAGGAAAAGAAACTTCTGCGCTCGTCATGTAGCATATAGCCATAGGCCACTTCGGATAGTGTTTGCTTTCGTCCCATCCATCGGTTATCATCGCACCAGGCGTTAAATGGACTCGCTAGGCTTTACTTTCAAACATTGCTGCTTGTATTACGTTATAGGTGAGTCGAGCTAGGTGGATCTTTTTATGCTTCAACACCCCAAAAGCATCAGCACCAGTCCATACATGCTTCCCTGCGCGATGTTAACGAAGAGGCGTTTATTTTTGACCTTAAAATAACGGACAATGTGTGCATGTAAGCCACAGCCATCTTGAAACATCGCGTGGACATATGGTTACTGGTATGCAATGGCTTCCACACTCGTCTTCATACTACTCTCATCGCGTTTGTCCTGCTCGTCTCTGTTGCTTACCCAACTTCTCTCTCTTATAGTCTCTTATCCGCCACATAAGAACCGGCAATATAAGCGCATTGTATAGCCCCAGCTATAATATACTCCAGCCGCGTGCTCAGAACAATATCTCAAATAACTGAGAATCGATCAAATTTTTGCACGCGTCTTGCACTCACTTCCTGTTCGATTCAACGCAGTGTCTACATTTGTCTGAATCGCCTTCCTCGACGTAACCGCTCTGAATCAAACGCCCACTATCCATCGATCTGTGGTACTCATGAGAGCACTTGATGGTCTACAGGAGGAGTCTGTACATCCCAATATCCTCCTTAATCGGTCCTTCAAATGCTTAAATTGCGTCATCATCAGATATACCTCCTAAATTCTCCCCCTCTACCTTTCAAATGTGCACCTACCCGTCTTCTAAATTTTGTATACCTTCCCAATCTCATTGACAGCCTTACTTTGCTCCTGTCCTAATGTCGACGTATACTGTGGCCGCAGAGATCATGGTAGAGTTCGCGATTAGCGCTTGGGATAACAAGAAGTCAAGTGTGCCAAGGGACGAATCAATGGGGCATCATCCGGAATGCTATTGAATCTATGTTGTCCATGGCCGGGTACTGGGACGACCTGCTGAATTTTCTCAGCAATCAGACCATGACCTTTGCTCTAGGGATGCCATATCATAACATGCGCAACAAGTATCGCTTCGTCATGAGAGTGGTCTGCAACTATTGATTGAAATTCAAAGGCACAATTCTGCCAGGGTTCGAATTCATCATTGACTGGACACAATGGAATGTCGAAATACTTGGATCTATTATTCTCAGATACGAGATACGAGATCGAGAATAGAGCTATCGGCTCTGAGGAGCACACACAGTTTAGGTCAATGGGCGTACGGGAGTCCAAATTTGTGGCGCACATGCAGGCGGACACGTACACTCGGAGAGAATTGCTGGGGAGGCGAGCAAGGCTCTAGTGTGGAACAGTAAGAAGAAATTTTCCACAACGTGGCTTTAGTTTTGGTCTTCAAATACAATTTGTTAAATAATCCAGGATGGAAGCTCAATAATGTAACATCGTTCGCTGGGTTCCCGCAAACCAATGTCGACTGATCATTTTATAGACAGATTCCAAGTGACGTGTTCTATGACCCCGGTCCCGTGTGGTATCAGAGTGTTCACGTCGACAATTGAGCTCCAGTGTAGGCGGCTTGTATCACACAGGTTTGATGAGATATCGGTGTGTGCCTTAACGGCTGTCCACAGATCATCGGCGTATAGAATGAAGCTGCAGGGAGCGCACAGCTGCTGTGCTTGTATGTAGACATTTATCAATTCCAAATATGAGTGACAGCGCAACCTGCGAGATGGATGCGTCATGAGAAAGGACAGAGGGAGACCGCCTATGTAGATACTGGTTGGTGCTGGATAAAACAATTTATATTACACTTTACACTGGCTATTCAGAACAAGGCGATACAGGGCTCGTCGCCTTCAACGATGAAGTTGCGATAATGAATTTCTGAAGTCCGATTAACAGGTAAGCAGTGTTAGCTTCAATCCTAAAATAACAAGGAAGCTGTGCATGTGATGAAACCACTTTTGAAAACATCGTGTTGTTTTTGAGTATGCCGGGCCTTATGCACATTGACACCTTTCCATGTCTCCTCATCGTATTTAATTCACTTCTCGTTGAGAGTTACTAAATAAGCTTTCTTTCCCCAGACCAAGATCGGAGATACACACAACTATCCTCCGCGCTCAGTCATAACACATATTAATTCCTTATACGATGTTTCGAAATTCCAACAATGTCTTGATAAATGGAGGAACATTCATAGAACACAACGAGAACCACCGTGCTCAATCGTCCGAAGGTATGTGGAACCCTCACTGTCTGTCTACTATTCTCAAATATAATCGACGCATGGAGTATAGCCATCAAACAATTGCTGGAGGCATCATCTCTCGGCGCACTCCATAACTCGGGCGACCGATTCGACCCTCCCAAATGCCACCCAAACACTCGTACCACCGTCCTTCAGAAGCTCATGGATTGGTTTATCGGGAAGTTTGGATGGGATAACTTCATGATTTGGCTCTATGGTCCAGCAGGCGTAGGGAAATCGGCGATCGCCCAGACCTTCGCAGAACTATGTGCCGCAAAGAATCGCCTGCTCGCCAGTTTCTTTTTCTCTAGGTCAGATATCAGACGAAACAATGAAAAAACTGTTGTCGCGACGTTGGCCTACCAATTATGGTTACACATTCCTGAATCCCGGTTAATAATTGAAGCAGTTATCAACAACAATCCCGCAATCTTTCGGCTTAATTTCAATACACAATTTGACACATTGATCCTAGATCCTCTTCTTCAGCTTGCCGGCACCGGGCGCTTCACATCTGGGACACCGTTTCCCAATCTGATCATCATTGATGGTCTCGATGAATGTAATGGAGCGGATGTTCAGAACACTATTTTACATACCATCTCAAAAGCACTCCAGCGTCATCATTTAGCTCTTCCATTTAGGTTTCTTCTCGTGAGCCGACCAGAGTATCATCTCACCACATCATTTTCTGTCCCCCTCTCCACAGTCTGACTTTTCGTCTTGCACTTGACGACACATACAAGCCAGACGAGGATATCAGGATATATTTGACAGACTCTTTTCGCGACATACGAAAGACGCACGTCATGGGCGACCATCTTCCGGATTCATGGCCATCGGAGGAAGACATCACCAAATTGGTCGCAAAATCATCAGGTCAATTCATCTACGCTGCCACGATCATTAGATATGTGTCCTCTCCTCAATGCAATCCACTCGATTGCCTCAAAATCATTCAAGGCGCCCTTCCGGTCAATGATGATAGGCCATATGCTCAACTTGATGCTCTATATATCAGTATCCTTTCTGGTGTGAAAATATCAAAGCAGTCTTGCAAACTCTAGGGGTGGCTTTTGTATTGACCAAAATTAGGATTGAGCCTCTGGCAGTCAATTATTTGGAGGAGTTTATGCAATTCACCCCAGGTACTGTTAAGCTCCTCCTCATTGACCTATTGTCCGTTGTGGATGCCTCAGACAGCAGGAAGCCCATCAAATTTCTTCATGCCTCATTCAGTGACTTCCTCATCGATCCAACCCGGTCTCATCAATTTTTCATTAATCCCTGTGAAAGGCACAAGGAAGCTGCCCATTTCTGTATTTCGGTCATTGAATGTAAGCTTTGATTGCTCCCATAAAAAATTATTTCTAAACTTTGGTTTATTTCATATATAGCACTGGACAATGCAACACCTTTGCTAAAACTTGCATACCAGTCACTCTTGAAACATCTTCGACTAGCAGGCCCTCTGCATGACAACACCACTCTTCGGGAGAAGATTTTCAATGTGCCCTATGTTCAGCACTTCACAACTTATGCGCTTAATATGTCAAAGGATGGACCTTTAATATATCGCCGCAGTTTGAGTGAGGATCCTGCTGTGTTTCTAGCATTTCTGCAAACATCGGTATGTATGCTTGTTTTCAAGATACCATACTCAACATATTTTAACTCCAAATCAAGGAATTTAGCCAAACAGAAGAGCTCTATCTCCATCATCGAGGTATCTTTGATCAAATATTATGCAAATCTCTGGCATTGATTCCCTGAGCCCTTGTGTGGCTTTTTTGGAATGCTGTCTGCGCCAGCGGAATACCTAAATTCCATCCATTAGACTTTTGGAGACATTTCGGGTTCTGTCATACTCATTAGCAGATAACCTCTCAGCTTCTGTGCCCGGTTTCCTCTTTTCTGCATTATTTGATCAAATCCAGAAGGCCAGTAGGTGGCGAGGACATGCATGGTACTACATTTACTGCATAACTGGTACACTGTATCAACAGGTGGTGAGGGAATTTTTAAACGATCCATCACGAGCAGGACCGTATGCTGTAGGTAAATCAACGTATACTACAGCTGCAGTGTTCATGGTGGAATTTGCAGTCAGGGCTTGGGATCCGACAAAGTACATTTCTCCGGCCTCGCATATGAGCGCGACCAGTGGAACTTCGTCTGGGATGCTTTTGCATTCATGTTATCGAAGGCTGAGTACTCGGCTGAGCTATTCAATACACTGGGCAAACGAAATCTTACCTTCAATCTGGGAAGACCGCAATGCGATGTGCGCCATCGGGTACAGACTTTGTTTGGAGCAGTCCGCAACTATTTGCTGAAATTTAACGGGTCAAGTCCTTCACCATTCAAAATTATCATCAACTGGACAGGACATTCAATTGATTCAAGTGACTATGTTATTAATTGTTTTACAGATACAGACTTGATGGATTATTTGAGCCGAGGTCGACCTTTTATGTTGATGAATCCATTCTTCCGAGCGATGAGGATATACAGGGGCCTGCTGGGCAATAGTGATCAGTCATTCGGGAACACATAGTCTGGGCGTATGCATATATTCAGAGGGTGCTGTGGCGTTGACATGAAAGGAAAATGGAGAAGCATAGATACTAAAATGTCCCACAATATGATGAAAGTAATAATAATATTCAATACCTCCGACACCGACCAAGTCGTTGAGACCATATGTTTGGGATAGATGTTGACTCCAAAAAGCTAAAGAGTAGCCTCCGCTTTAATCGCCTGATTCACATATACACAACCACACATTCATTTCTATGAGTTCGATACCTTAAACTTTCACTATGTATGTATGTATGAATTTTATCTACAGTACAGTACCAGTCCGCAAAAATGCTCCTGGCTCGTTTTCGTCGGCTGGCTGGCTGTATGTAAAGATTTGGGTCGTTATCATGTATTGAATTTTCTTAATAATATCGTCATCGTCGTGTTCCATCAAGCCAAATCCCAAATCGGCGTCTGTCCTCCCTCCAGGATGAGATCGTAACCTCACAAAGAGAGAGGACGATAAATGAATAGGGTGGTGCATGGGTTGCATGTGGTGGAATAATTATCAGGGCATCCAGCTCATGTGTAGCGCGTAGCGCGTAGTTAAAGTGTAGGTGGGAATGTGGGAAGGAGGCATAAGAAGACCCACAGCACGTTCGAGAGTAATAAAATCTGAACGGCGGGATCTTTACTGTGTGGTTGGTGGCCGTTGTGCGGGGGTTAAGCTAAGCATGAGGATGCCGGTGGTGCCATGTCAAGTGCATGGGTGTGGGCAGGCATAGGATGTACAATAGGATGTCTTTGGCGTCGTCGAGACATCAAGACATCGATAGGGCATCGGTCGGAAGGGAGGGGTGTCGCAGTTGTTTGATTTTTTCATTATTTCTTCTGCTTTGGTGTTTTCGGGAGGCGTCCTAGAATTCAAATCTATCAATCAAAAATAAAATAGCAATAGCAATCGCAATAGCAATAGCAAAGGGGGTCATACAATCTAGCAAGCGAAAAACAATAAATACGAAGCACCCCAGCACTCGACTCAAACACCGTCCGTAGAATGGTTACGGAGGAAGTGTGCAGAGGATGCCGTGGCTTTCATTCAGTATCCAGGCTTGCGTGTAGTAATAGATTTAAATGAGAATAACAACACCAAGCGCGTGCACTCACATATAAACCCAACCTCAAAACCAACCCCCAATCTGGACTACTCGAGAATACAAAAAATTCACTCCAGGTGCAGGCGGCAGCGGCACGGCACGGCAGCATACAATTCATAAGCCCAGGCGTGCGGGCACACACACACAATCGACTTGGACGCCAAATCAAAGCGGAATATCGCAATAACGATGAATAAGGGATAGGAAGGAAATTGGAGGGATGGATGGATGGACGGACGGTGTGCTCCAGCGGGTATGATGCTTTCGAGTGCGGTATTGGTGGGTTGGGATGTGAAAAGAAAACAAAAGTGAAGTTAAAATTGGAGTTGAAGTTGGAGGTGGGGGATAAATTATGCAAGGAAGGCAAAAGTGCGAACAAAATGGAAGGGTGTCATTTGAAAATGAAAAATGGGGGATTAAGAACAAAGTGAAAGTACAAAGGGAGGAGTGGCAAGTCAGAGACGGGTGAACAATGTGAACGCTCACCTAAGGAAACAAATAAATCACCAAAAGATCAAGATTCGATTGCTATTTATAAATTACAACAAACGCACCAGTGCACGCCCTCCTCCAATCAATAATCCATCCCAACATACCAATTCACAATCGACGATAGGTCACACTCCATTTCCTGCACCAGGATCAGACATAGGAGTAGGACTCGCCGGTTTTGACGACAACGACAACGGACAACGGACGGGAGGAAGAGGATGAAGAAGTGGGCTTAAATGCGACAGGCGTAGCGATGCACAAGGGGCTCCAGCGTTCGGTTCTGTACATAATTCGTCGTGACCGCGTGGCCCGGTCACCCGCGCCGAAAATGCTGACAAATGATTAGGTCATTCAGTATCTAACTTGTCCCTCTTCGCTGCGTTGCCTCATTTCTCGTTCTTTGTTTTACACCTGTCTGGTCCCTCCTCTTGATTGCTTGCTGCCTTCCACTCCCCATTCATTCTCCATTTCTCCTTTTTTCGTGCTTGGTGACCTTGTCCGGCCTTTCTTACCCATACTACCACAAGTTTCCTTGCCGGATTGCAAAGTACGTTTCCTTTTGTTAAACACCACACAACACGTACTGACCCTTGTATCATAAAGTCCCGTTCAACCAAAAGGCACTATGGACGGCGTTAACATTTCTTATCTTCCTGGTGTTCTCGCAAGTGCCTCTGTATGGTATCATGTCCTCCGACTCTTCTGACCCGCTTTACTGGATACGCGTCATCCTTGCCTCTAACTGTGGAACGCTCATGGAACTCGGAATCACGCTTATTATTGCTTTGGGAATGATCGTACAGCTTTTGGCGGGTGCCAACCTTTTGATGTTGGTTTCAATCCTAAGGAGAATCGGGCGTTGTTCAGTGCTACTCAGAAACGTGAGTGTCTTCATCTCTCGTGTACATTCCAACCGTCCTCCATTCACACCCGTCTCTTTTCTTTCTCCAATCTCTTCACCATCCATATATACACATGCACGAAGAAGGACACATACTGACTAAAATTCGAAGTGTTTGCCCTTATCATCATGCTCGGCCAAGCCACGGTCTACGTGCTCACAGAGCTCAAGGCCAGCCGTTCGACCTCGGGGCCGGGGTCAGCCTCTTGCTCGTCATTCAGCTCATCGCCACCGTAATCATCGTCATCCTCCTCGACGAGCTCCTCCAGAAAGGGTACGGTCTCGCATCGGGCGTCATGTTACTCATCGTGACCAACATTTGCTAGTTGATCGTGTGGAATGTGTTCTCTTTTACGACTTCAAGTCAAGTTGGTGGAAGGGGAGATATTGGGACGGGGCTAGCATCAGGTTCAATGACTGGGGAAGATGCAGAGTGATGAGGATTATGGGCTGGATTGTCAGCTGCAAGTTGGCTTGTGGATGTCCCGCGAAGACGACGTACGTTCCTTGTGTTATTCCCGACATGTCTTGTTCATGACACTCCTTGCATTTAGCGATGCATGATGCAGAGGTCCCGTCACGACGTTTCGACGTCCGCCAAACTTACATCCTCTTCCCTTACCTCGCTGCCCCATCGACTCATACCCACCGACGTGATCGAACATCGGCCTCGATTATCGCCTCTGGTCTGTGTGTGTACTGCCGCCCCGCTACGAAGATTTTACCCTAACGCATTGTATCTATTTCCAGCAAACTGCATTCTCATGTCGCCCCTCTTTCTATCAAATGTCTGATTGGCCAGCAAAGGACCTTGCCTCGTGGTTATTGGATTATAGGTTTTACCCTGCAACGACGTATCGATTTCCGGAAAACCGTGCATTCGCGCAGCTTCTGTCATCACGACACACCACTGTTAAGGGGCAGGCTGGCTAGCAACAGGGCATGGGATGGGTTCTAGACTATGGGATGGGTTACGAATGTTCCGTGAAGATGATATGGCACATGGTACGTATCTTGTGTTATTCCTAATGTCTTTTCTGACAACTCTTCTTCCATTCAGTGATTTATGAGGCAGAGGGCCTGTCGCGATGTTTCGACGTCCGCGCAGCTTACATCCCCCTCTTTAACTCGCCATTCCCACCTTGCATGCACCACGTATGTCCAACCGAGCTCTAAATTATGCTCTCGGCCCTCAATCAAATTTCTACCACACACATCGCCTTCCTACAAGCCAAAAACTCATTCAGGCCGCCGTTAGGGTTCATTATCCATCGATATCAAGCCACCTCGCAAGTGTTGACACAGTGTATTGTCTTCCGCAAACCGTGGAACGTCCAACCCGACCTGTCGTTCTCCAGCCAAAAGTGATTATCCGCATCATCCTATGGGTTATTGCTCCTTTTTGACGGAGATCGAGTAGGCACTGTCTCGTGTTCATGAAAGATGCTTCCCTTAAGTCTTTTGGTAAGTCCCAGAGCTGATTTCATTCACTGGATTACGTTGGATTACGCTGACACTCATGAGTAGAGAATGGGTATCAATGTGCTATAGGGTTAGGGTTACGACGACAAAGGTATTTGTTCATCTCGCCATTCATTCTTGTGGTAAACTGACTTGTAAATTCTCGCAGAGTGTGTGGTACGGTAGTCGCCGAATTTTGTAGGCCACGGTGGATGGATGTTGGGGAGGATTGGCACTGTTGGGGGCTGAGGCTTAGGGTGAGGCTTCGGGCTTCAGTTGGTGATGGTTAGGTACGGATTCCGATGTGTCCGTAGATAGACCAGTTGCGCCTTCTATTACCCTTCGGGGTGGCTAACCTCTGCGGAAATATTATCAAAAAGTGTTAGAGTAGTTCAACTACGCTCTTTTTTCGTGTATAAATATATTTCATTATCTCTACAACAAGCGAGACAAAATTCAATAGGAGTATCATTCACATACGCTTGCACGATATAGTCGCCTCGCATTCCCAACACTTCTGCCATTGCAAGTTGAATGTCTGCAAATGGGATTTTAGTATACGTCGGAGAAAATGGGTGAGATAATTTAGGTAAAACAAACCGTGGAAAGCGCAGTGTCGGTCTATGCAAAACAGCATCAAAATTGCAGTGCCTGTGCCAATAACAAAGGGAACTTACACAGTCGTAGCAATGTAACCACTTCCCTTGGTGTTATGGAGGAGGAGCGCAGGCGATATCATCGCTTATACTCAGCTCTCGAAATCGCGGGTTGTGTGTGGTAGTGGAACGAAAAAGAAGTGTTTTGTGAAAATGAAAATAAAACCACACACCAGAAAAGGGACGCATGAAAAGCCAAACCAAGGAGGACGACTCGTGAAGCAGAAAGATTCAGACAAACATTGAAGCGCTCAATTCGACGCCAAATCAAGGCGGAAGATGCATAGGGAGATAGCAGGGTTGAATCTGGACTTGGGCTTCGAATCCAGTCCGCTCCAGCGTACCATGCTTTGCTGCGTGCGATATTGGGAAATTGCAATATAAAGGCGGTTGAGGATGAATAACGGAAGGTAAATGTGCGCAAGAACAGCGGGAGTTGAAAGTTGAAACGAAATTTGCCAACATCGAGCGTAGGAAACAAGAGAGCGTGATGAATGCGCAGGGTAGTGCATGGCTCGCATGTGGTGAAATAATTATTGTGTTCTCCATATCATGTATGGCGCGTGGCGCGTAATCCAAGGCATAGTTTCGGTGGACGATAAATGATGAAAGGGAAGGAAGAAGATAGAAGGGTGTAAAGGTCGAAATTTGAAAATAAAAAATTGGGAATTTGAGAACAAAATGAAAGTGCAGAGAGGGGAGGGATGTCAGATGTTGGATGTTGGAAGGGACACGATAAAAGGAATGGGAAAGAATGAGACTGGCAGGAGGGTGTACGGAGGGTGTAAACGTGAACCTAAAGAAAGCAAATACCGAAAGCTCAGAAATCCACCCCATTCAAAAAGCATACAACTCACACACCAATCATCGCCCGATTCCACACCCAAAGCCCTCAATAATCCATCCCAGCATACCAATTCACAACCGACGACGGGTCATATTCCTCCTCTTCCATCTCCTGCACGCAACCCTCGCAATCCTCATCAGCAGCCCATTCACATGTCCTCAGCCCGCTCCTCAAGCTTCTCCTTAATCTTTTTCTGTCGCATTGCGACCACATGATCCGATGCCGCCAAATCCATTGTGTGCAAGCGTCATGCGGTGCTTCATGAGTAGGAACACGATTATGTACGACATAGGCAGGACAGCGCAGCGTTGGCGTGCGGACCTGGAGATAGACACGGGTTTGGAGGAGAGTGGGGAGCAGAGGATCAGATGAGGCGGGTACCTAGGCGTCATTAGGGAAAGAAGGAGCAGGGACGGGAGCGGGTTGTTGCTGCCCGAGCTGGATGTTGTACGTCTCGCGCCTGACCTTGTCCATCCTCCGCCTATGTTCGTCTTCCTCGTCCTCATCTGACGCACATCTGCCACGAAACCGGCCGAAGAAGGACACATCGAGCTCCGCCTACGGCGCATACTGCACCCTCAAGAGGCCCTTCAGCCGGGTCGCGGGAGCGCGTCTTGCACTCCGAAGTCCGCAATGCGCTGTCTACGCTCTGCAGTGGAGCGTGCTGTTGAAAGGTGGTCCGAATTGTCATTCTTGGCGGCAGCAGAGTCGTTGTCGTTGGCGTCAAGGGGAAAGGGCCAAAGAGACACGAGGTCTGATCTGAAGCACCGTGACGCGGATGCCAGATCGACAGCGCTACTTCGCATCCAAGGCTGCCCTCGCAGTCAAAGGGACATCAGCAACGTCATCGTTATCCTCGACAAAGACTCATGGAGACCAGACACCGGCATTGGACGGGTCGACTGCTCGCAGCCGCAGAGAACGCCGCAGAGGCAGAGGCAGCGGCGTGCGCCATCTCGACTCTATACCGCTTCTTGACGCTAGACATAACCGTGCGGTAGAGGTGCACAAGCACGTTGAGGTCTGAGGCCGCGATGAGCTGGCGGCACGGCGGATGCGAATAGGGGCAAGCATTTGACAAAGACGAAGACAAGGAAGAGGGACGGGAAAGAGGGCCTAACCGTGCCAGGCGTATGGATGCACGATCAGGGTTAGGGTTAGGGTTAGGTGTAGCCTCCGGACAGGAGTCGGCTAGCGGGACGGAGCTGCTTCACATTTTCCAGCAATGACGTCAGCACCGCGAGCAACAAATGGTGCGATTGCTACTGCTCCGCGACGTTGGGCGTGGGCGAGGACGGACGCTCGGGGTTCTGCTGGTGAACATACTGTTGTTGTTGTTGCTGGTGACGGTGCACGTCTGTATCCGTCGCGCACTATACGACGATGCTGCTCCCGAGCGCAGGACCACGCAGGATCTCCATGCGCTGCGGAAGTGGGGAGACTATGGCCGGGTTGTGGCTCTGGTTTTGTGATGGTAAGGACGGAGCGATAGACGTTTGGGAAGCGCGCGTAAGGAAGCACGCAAAGTCGGGAGCAAAGACAGGTGGATCATCGATTTGCACGCATGTTGCTGGTTTTGGCATAGAGTTTGCTGGCTGGCATTGGTTGTAGCACGCAATAAAACGGATGGAGCCGCGTCATTGTATGAAGAGCAAGAAGAATTTGAAGATGAAAAATGGTGCCAGTGAGGTGGTGAGTGATCTTTGCTGTCCGCCGAATCGCTTCTTTTTCTTTATTTTCACCATCCGCCTACGTTGAATTTAACATGAGCAAGTGTATTTTCTCTGTTCTCTGCTCATTCCTGCAACTATCACTGACATATGGCATCCCCTTTGGTTCCTCAACCTTGTCTGGCCTTTCTTACCCATACTACCACAAGTTTTCTCACCCGATCGCAAAGTATGTTTCCTTTCTTTAAACACCACACAACACATACTAACCCTCGTATCACAAGGTGCCATTCAACCAAAAATTACTATGGACAACGGTAAGATTCCTTATATTCCTGGTGTGCTTGCACTTGAGTTTTTTCTGCTTATCCTTCTATGAGCTCATCTGGAAATGATTCGACTCCTCCGACCTGCTCTACTGGATGCGCATCGTCCTGGCCATTAACCATGGAACGCTCATGGAACACAGAATCACGCCTATTATCACTTCGGGAATGATCATGCGGCTTTTGGCGGGTGCCAACCTTATCAGTATCGATTTCAGTGTTAAGGAAGATTGGACGTTTGTTTAGTGATGCTCAGAAATGTGAGTGCTGTATTATCTTGTATGGTGTACATTTCCAACCCTCCTCCATTCGCTCTCTCCTCTTTTTTTCTTTAATGTCTTCATCATTCATATATGTGTACGCACGAAGAAGCACACATACTGACTAACATTTTGCAGTCTTCATTCTCATCATCGCGCTTGGCCAAGCGACCGATCCGACATCTCCTTCTTCACACACGCTCTATATACTCTGCCCACTGCCTTCGCCCTCGCCTTCCTGACGTCTATATTTCTATTTCACATCCCTCTTCCCTGTCGTCCTTCTCCCTCTTCCTAGTTGCGAGAATGGTAAATCGGGCCGTAATCGTGGTGAGTGGGGAGAGATGGCGGATGACGGATGCAGTATAATTTATAGATCCGTTCGTTTGTTCGTGGTCTGTATACAAAAAGAGTTATGCGCCCGGGGTGTGCTGCGAGGGGGAATTCTAACCGTCGTTGTTGCGTGAAGGGACATGGCATGAAACATGCGTGGATGAATAGATGGATAGATGGGGAGAGGTTGAGGTAGAGATTGGGATTGGGAGGATTCTATGATTGGGTGTGTAAAGAGAGTCAAGGCAGTATCACTTCGTGTTTTGTGCGAAATATTATGTCTTACAATTAAGGCTTATATATGCATGATGTAGGAAAAAGAAACTTCTGCGCTCGTCATGTCGCATATGGCCACGGGTCACTTCGGATAGTGTTCACATTTGTCACATCAATTGTTTTTCATCGCACCAGGCATTAAATGGACTCACTAGGCTTTACTTTCAAACATTTCTGCTTGGAGACTCGACCCTCACTCAGCAGGCAAGACAGGCGGGGTAGATCTTTTTATGCTCTAAAACCCCGAAAGCATCATTATCAATCCGTATGTGCTTCCCTGCGCGATGTTAATGATGGGACGTGTATATTTAACCTTAAAATAACGGACAAGCTGTGCATGTAAGCCACAGCCATTTCAAGACAGGGTGCGAATATGTGGTTACTAGTATGCCATAGCTTCCCCACTTGTCTTCACACCACCATCATCGTGCTCTTCCTGCCGGTTCCTGTCACTTACCAGACTTCGTTCTCCATTACCCCCACCTAAGAACCAGCAACATAACCTCATTGTATCACCTCAGCAATAATATACCCGAGCTGCTTTCTCAATGTTCAGAACTGCAAACAATGTAATCATAAACGGGGGACCTTTACGGAGCACAACCAGCACAATCAGGGTATACCGACCAGCGTCCGTGGTATGTGCATTTCCTGGCTGTGACCGGCATCGCTTACCCTCCAACTCATGTTCCTGGCAGCAATAGATCGGCTGATCGAGGCATCATCTCTCGGGGCACTCCATAACTCAGGCGACCGATTCGACCCTCCCAAATGCCACCCAAACACTCGTACCGCCGTCCTTAAGAAGCTCATGGATTGGTTTATTGGGGAGTTTGGATGGGATAACTTCGTACTTTGGCTCTATGGTCCCGCAGGTGCAGGCAAATCGGCAATCGCCCAGACCTTTGCAGAACTGTGCGCCGCAAATAATCGCCTTCTCGCTAGTTTCTTTTTCTCTAGGTCGGATCCTAGGCGAAATAACGCCATGGCGCTCGTGGCTACTTTGGCGTATCAAGTCTCATTGAACATACCGGAATCTTGGGAGATAATTGAGGCTGCTATAGATAAAAATCCAGCTATCTTTCAGCTCAATTTCCAAACACAATTCCAAACTCTGATCCTTGACCCTCTTCTTCGCATATCAAGCACTGGGATCTTCAGATCTGACAAGTCCTTTCCAGGTCTGATTATCATCGACGGTCTGGACGAATGCAATGGCGCGAACGTTCAGAACGCAATTCTAAACACCATCTCGAATGCACTCCAGCGTCATTGCCCGGCTCTCCCCTTCAGATTTCTCGTTGCCAGTCGACTAGAGTATCATCTCACCACATCATTTTCTGTCGCCCCTTTACACAGTCTGACTTTTCGTCTTGCACTCGACGACACATACCAGCCAGACAAGGATATCAGGCTATATCTGACAGACTCTTTTCGTGACATACGAGAGACGCACATTATGCGCGCCCATCTTCTGGACTCATGGCCATCGGAGGAAGATATCACCGAATTGGTTGCAAAATCGTCAGGTCAATTCATCTACGCAGCTACGGTCATCAGATACGTGTCCTCTCCTCGACGTAATCCATTCAATTGTCTCAAAGTCATTCAAGGCCTCCTTCCGGTCAATGACGATAGACCATATGCTCAACTCGATGCTCTATATGTCAATATCCTTTCTGACGTGGAAGATACCAAAGCAGTCTTGCAAATTCTAGGGATGGCTATTGTATTGAGCATTAAATATAATGATTACATGGGATACCTGGGAGTCAATCAACTGGCAAAGTTTATGCAACTTACCCCGGGCACTATTCAGCTGCTCCTGATTGACCTATTGTCTGTTGTCGACGCTTCAGATAACAATGAACCCATCAAATTTTTCATGCCTCATTCAGTGACTTCCTCCTCGATCCAACCCGGTCTCATCAATTTTTCATAGATCCCAGTAAAAGCCATGAGGAAGCTGCCCATTTCTGTATTTCTGCCATTGAATGTAAGCATTGATCACTGTCTTACAAATTTATTTCTGACCTTTGGTTTATTTCTTATATAGCACTTGACCTGGCGACACTTCTGCCATATCTTGCATATGAGTCACTCTTGAGTCATCTTCAACTCGCAGGGCCTCTACATGACAACACTGCTCTTCGGGAGAAGATTTTCAATGTGCCCTATATTCAGCACTGGACAACTTATATACTCACATCAGATGAAGATATTAATGATTGCTCATACTTGAGTAGTGATCCTGGAAAGTTTCTGGAATTTCTGCAAACTTCAGTATGTCTACTGTTTTAAAGATACCAGAATCAATGTATTTTAACTCTAAATCCAGGAATTTAGCCAAACAGAAGAGCTCTATCTCCATCATCGTGGTATTTTGGATTGCAAATTACGCAATGACCTGGCATTGATTCCCATGAGCCCTTGTCTGGCTTTTGGAGTGCCATCTGTGCTGGTGGGTTACTTGAATCCAATGGAGATATCTCTTTTCAGACATTTTGGGAACTGTCAAAGTCATTACCAGATGACCTCTCAGCTTCTAAGCCCCATTTCCTCTTTTCTCCATTATTTGATCAACTTGTGGTGCGCTGTGGCATGCCATATCTTGCACGATATGGTAATTTTAGTACCCCATATCTATGGATTGTGAGGGAATTTCTAAATGATCCATCCCGGGCAGGATTGCATGCTGTAGATCAACCAACATATACTACAGCTGCAGTGGCTGCAGTGGCTGCAATGGAGTCTGCATTCATAGCTTGGGATGGGACAATATACTCCTCTCAGAATGAATATACAGGCAAATTGTGGAACATTATCTGGGATGCTTTTGCATTCATGTTATCGAAGGCTGGCTACTCAGCTGAGCTAGTCAATAAGCTCAGCAAACAAGATCTTACCTTCAATCTGGGAAAACCAGGAATCAATGTGCGCCATCGGTTACAGACCTTATTTGGAGCAGTCCGCAGCTATTTGCTGAAATTCAAAGGGTTGATTCCTTCACCATTCAAAATCATCATTAACTGGACAGAATATCTCAGTGACAATGCTGTCAATTGTTTCACAGTTGATGACCTAGATAATAATTCAAGTTCGCACACATGGAGAGTTTTTATGTTGATGAATCCATTCTTCCAATTGGTGAGGATACTCAATGGCCTACTGGGCAATAGTGGTTGGCCATGCAGGAACACATGGTTTGGGTGTACCCATATATTTGGAGGGTGCTGTGGCATTAATGTAAAAGGAAAATGGAGAAGCATAGATACTAAAATGTCCCACAATATGATGAAAGTAATAATAATATTTGATCTTTCTGACACCAACCAAGTCATTGAGACCATATGTTTGGGATAGATGTTGACTCCAAAAAGCTAAAGAGTAGTCTCCGCTTTAATCACCTGATTCACATGTACTCAACCATACATTTATTTGCATGAAGCACTGACCTTGAATCAGTAATCACCATTCAGACCAAAGTCTGGTGTGCTCTGTCCTCTCTTTTCCTCTTCTCTTCAAAGCTGCCTCAAGGTTACCTATATCACATGTGCAACTATTTAATGAATGAAATAATATATTAAGTTTTTCAAGTTGATTGAAAATTAAAGGGGTTTGAAACCATAGACTTTCACAATGTATGTATGTATGAATTTTATCTATAGTACAGTACCAGTCTGAAAAAATATTCCTGGATTGTTTTTGTCAGGAGATGGCTCACTGGCTGTATGTAAAGATGTGGGTTGTTATCATGTATTGAATTTTCTTAATAATATCATTGTCGCAAGCCAAATACCAAATCGGCATTGGTCCTCCCTCCTAGATGAGATTGTAACCTCACCAAGAGCCAGCAGTGGGCACAGAAGACAAGAGTGAGGACGATAAATGAGTAGGTGGTGCATGGGTTGCATGTGGTGGAATAATTATTGGGATATCCAGATCATGTGTAGCGCATAGCGTGTAGTTAAAGTGTAGATGGAAATGTGGGAAGGAGGCCTAATAAAACCCACAATGTGCTAGAATGTAATAAAATCCAAACAGCAGGATCTTTAGTGTGTGGGGGGTAAGCTAAGCATGAGGATAGGGGTGCAGGTGCAGGTGCTGCATCAAGCACATGGGTTTGGGTGGGCATAGGATGTAGGGGTTTTTTTTTTTTTTTTTCTTGTAGATTTATGTCTATTGGGGCTTGGCCCCATACAGACCGAACTAACGATTACAAAGATAATTAACAGCACACTGCATGTGACTCCTTTCCTGTGGACCCTGTGTGCACCGTCGAGGTATGCCTATAGGTTGTGCTATAGTGATCCCCATATGGCCCAACAAGAAAACATTGTTTCCAGACATCTATAATTTGGTGGGTGGGCTAGTTCCTTTGGACTTCTTCCAGGTGAGTGTGGTTTGCTTTTTCGATGTTCTTTCTGCTGAGTGCCTGAACATAGTTGTTGAGGTGCGGTTGGGTGGGTTACTCAAGTTTTTGGGGTGTGATGTACAGATGAGGTTTCTGGGGCCACTGAGTCAAGGGCTTGTTGAGTTCGGGAGGGTGTTGTGTGGGTGGGTGAGTTTTCTGTAGCATATTCCTGTGTTTTTAGTCTGTGTTATCATTCATCAGGAAAAAGGGATTTGCCCTGAGAATGTCTTAGGTAATTACAACCTTTATAAAGCACATTTATCACTCTAGGCTGCTTTGGGATGTCTTTGTGGTCTTTGGAAATAGTCTGATTCCTCAAAGCTTTCAGCAGTCTTTGCAAGATTTCAAATTTCTCTGAAGCTCTCTATGAGTCTTCTAAAAATTCTAAATTACCACAAAGCATTCTTGAAATTTCTGAGCATAGCATTATTAAATCTTAGATAAGTATAGGGAATGGCACAGGTAACCTGCGGGAATCTCGCGCTATACCCGTACCCGTACCCTTGGCGAGCCCTACCCGCAATCCGGCGGGTTTACCTGTCAAAACAAGCCCAAAAACAACCTGAACGGTTGAGAAATGAGGGAGATAGATCAGAAATAGTGAATTTCACGGCTTCCTTTCTATCTCACTCAATTCTCAACCGTTTGGGACGTTCTAGAACTTCGTTTGAAATCTCACGCGTACGAAAATCGTTACCCGTACCCGTACTCGTGTGTACCGTTACCCATAACCCGCACGGGCTCAAAAATGTGTGCCATTCCTTAGATAAGTACATAGCTAATTTAATAAACTACATCTACAACATGATATTTAAAAGATAATGGAATAAGACAGGGGCACAGGGCCTGCTGATTGCAGGAAAATAGTAGCTGCATGGTAAGAAAAGATATGCAAAATGGCAAATTCAATTTGAACCTAGACAACTGCACAGGTTCGGGTATTCTGTACGGGTTGATAGCCGGACATAGCGCGGATACAATTACAGATAAAAAATTCTGTTTGTCCCCTTCAAAACGAGCCCAAAAACGTAATTTTTGAACCAAAACTGAGTAAGTTACAGCCAATTTTGTGCAATGTATTAAAATAGGCCATATCTCAGTCATTTCTGGCCCAATTTGGCTATTTTTGAACTCTTTTTGATTGGTAAACATGCACAGATCGTGGGTATGGTATTACACGGGCTGGATACGGATAATAGGGCCGATCACGGCACAGGAATACACATGCTGTTGCCCTTGAAAGCAAATAAATAATGTAAATCACATGACATTCTCCATTTGTGCTTTTGTTTACTTATGCCATTCCTGGTGAAGTGAACTCCTTTGAACATTCCACCACCCACCACATTCTCACATCCTTGTTTAGAGCTTGGATAACTGAAAGATATGTACTACCATATTCTTCTCACCAAGCACTGTTGCTATAACTCACCCTGCCTTTAGTACAACTTATACAAGATGGGATGTTTTGGTTGTGACAGTATTTCCTAAAGGGATGTGACCAAATCTACGAGACGCGTCTCGTAGATTTGGTCACATCACTTTTCATATCAGTTTTGGGAAATTTTCCCATGCATCATGTGAAAGGTTGAACTTCTGTGATTTGTAGGCAACGGCATGGGTTTGGGTATTGTGTACGGGTTAATAGCCGGTTATTGTGCGGATAAAATTACGGATAAAAATTATCCTACCTGTCACCTTCAAAACAAGTCCAAAAGCGTAATTTTTAAGCCAAAACTGAGTGAATTATGGCCAATTGTATGCAATGCATTAAAATAGGCCATATCTCAGTCATTCTCCACCAATTTGGCTGTTTTTAGACTCTTTTGATGGGTAAAAATGCGCGATTCATGTGTATGGTATTGCAAAGATTTAATACGGCTAAAAGGGTCGATATATACGGGAATACCCATGCTGTTGCCTAGCGATTTGTGAAGTTCAACTTTGTTCTTGGTTCACCACCACCACCACTGTTCCCTTACCCTCATAATTGTCAATGATGCCCAATGTCGTTGATGCCATTTTCACTGCCCCACACTCACTATGCTAATACTAAGTACCAGCATTCCCTTTTATATAGTAAAGCTGACACCACCTGACAGTAACAAGAACTGGCAATGGTGCCCATGTAGCGTAATAATGGCAGTACCTCAGTAAGTACTACCATTATGCTCTCCACCACCCTCTATTGCTAATCCATAACCAAGACCCCCAGTGTATCATGCCACATGCTTATGCCACATGCAGTGGCAACTGAGTATGCGACTAGCTCACATCAAACACCATGCCGCCCATCTGCACAGATATGTTCAGTCCATCTCCCGCCTTTTTCTTTTTGCTAACAACCATACTTTCAACAGACCACAGAGGATGGCTCACAGTCCTGTCATCTTTGTCATCTGGTGTGTCTAATGCCCACTACTCTACACTGCAATCGCCACCACTGTTCTGTCTTTCATCATTATGAATAGAAATGCTAAATCCTGAAAGTGAGTATACCACAGCCCCTCTTCTGTCTCTTTACTAACTACAACATGCATAACAGATTGCATAGGACTGTTTTTTGCCCCAGCACTGGCATCGGTGATGTATCATTTGCCACGTTCATTTGGCCATCCAGTGACTCACCGCCCATTTCCCTGTGCTTACATTTGGTGGCACTCATCCCACCATCTCGCCTTTTGGAGTAATGAATGAGGGTGCCAAATTCTGACAGGTATGTTTTGATTATCGTTTCTCCACTTTTTTGCTCACTAAAACTCATGTAATAGACAACTATCTCTGGTCCTGACATCTATGGACCGCTTGCCTCTCCCTTCCTCAACCTGCTGTGCCCATCCAATGGCCCAATGCCAACATTAGCTATAGTATCTTAGATTACGATGATGGACTACCCCACATTCTATCTATCCTATTATACATTATTTTTATATATCCTCTTCCCTGTCTGTGATTGTATAATCAACTAGCATATCACTATAGTAGAGAGCTTGCTTTAATTATATATACATTTTACTATACTTGAATTCTGTAAGATGCCATTACCATGCTGCGTCTCAAGTGAACCTGAAGAGAAATAAAAGACATCTCAGTGGATGTCAGAGATGCCTTAAGTAGCTTTAGATGTCTATGAGAGGTCTTTGGGAGGCCTGTGAATAATATTTGGGTTGCTTTGGAATGCTTTGGATAAACTGTGCCCATGTCACTTTGCGTTGAAAGGTGCTTAGGGTGCTTTGTGTCTTTATCATCTTTAAAGTCTCTAAGATGCTTAAAGACACCTAGATTTCTTTGGGATAAAACCTCTTTTTCCTGATGTTATTGTTTGGGACTTCACCTGGCTTGGTTCGCAATCGCTTCATTTTGATATGTATTTCATCAATATCTTCATGTGTGGTTTCCTGCTGAAAGGGTGTAAACCATTCTGAGCTTACAATTCATAGTGAGACACAGAGGCCCTTATTTTTGCAATTGTTATCTGTAATAAACTAGTACATTATACTAGTGAAGGGTAGGTGATACACCAGACTATTAAGCTTTGAGGCTTCACTTCCTAGTGGGCCAACAAGCGTAGTAGACCTTACAAACTAACTAAGGTGTAGTGTGGCCTATTAATCAGTGCTATGAATCAAAGACTACCTTTAGTTTCCTACACAGCTATCAAAGCAACCCTAACCGAGTGCCCAAGGTGATCACCCGTACCATTGATCATGCTATTGGTCCCATGCAAAGAAGAACTCTTAAGAAATGACCTTGGCTCTTACGAGGGGTAACACCCATCACTGTCTTAACAAGCGATCACCAAGTGATGGAAACCTTATTAATTAGCAAAAGCGATCACTGTGTCCAGACATCACCAAGGCTGTTCACTAAATTAGGTGATCAACTGCTCAGGGATCAGACATCACTGTGCCATGAATGATTGCCCCATGGACTGAATGTATTGGCAATTGAAATCTTGTGTACAACTCAGCATATGGCGGTCTACTAGATCCGACTATAAAAACTTGTAATTTGCAATGCAGCCAACGTGAGTGAGCGATCACCCAGTCAGTGATTGCCACACGATACTAGAGGTAACTTGCCTTGTGATAAGGGCACCTGCTGTTCCAGGAGGTCCTAAACCAATAGAAACTGTGCTTGGGAACCTTGGGAGGGTTTTCTAGGAAATATACCCCTAAGCAATCTAGTTCTGACATGCCTTAGTCGTGAGCCATCTGATAAAATAAGGCAGGTGATTGCTACCCAAGAAGGCACTGCCACATGGACAACAATGTTATCTCCAAATAAGCACCATAGCCCAGGCAAACTAGTACTTTCCACTGTTATAATTGGTGCAGCAAAGGCTAGGCAGCACACGGCCCATTTTCTTCCTTTTCTCTTAGTCTCTCTCAATTATCACAAGCCAAAGTATCTATTTAGTCTATAAAAACAGCCCTGTATCTTAGAATAGGAACCAAGTAATCTATACCCCAGATTTGATATCAGAATTTACTCTGAATAAGAATTCCAGTGTTAATACTTCAAGGACTAGTGATTTGTGTGATAAGAGATTGAACACTGCAGTTCACCTTAAGCAATTAGGTGCTACCTGGTTTTGTGAGTGATTGCCATTGTGATATTCAATGTCAGGTCTATTAGACTTGATAAGCAGGCTTTTATAAGTCATCTGTGGACTGCCCTGGGGATTGTTAAGTACGGGTTGGAACCCTATAAGGCTAGCGATTGCTCATAGTAACTAGGGAACAACTGTCAGAGAACTCCAACTATTACTCTTGTTGGCCCACTAGGAAGTAAAGCCTCAAAGCCTAATAGTCTGGTGTTTCTCCTACCCTTCACTAGTATAATGTACTAGTTTATTACAGATAACAATCACAAAAATAAGAGCCTCTGTATCTCACTATGAATTGTAAGCTCAGAATGGTTTACACCCTTTCATCTCCCCAACTAAAAGATGACTGTCCTCAGTTGATCGCTCCCTTGGTTTCACTATTAATTTGGTTTTGTCCAAAGATGCACTCCCTCTGATTTTTGCCAAGTACGGTTATTACAAGTTCAGTTTATTCCTATCAGGAGTTCACTATGTTCCAGTGGGAGGATACCCTCAACGTTAGGTAGTGATTGCCCCTTGCTGAGATATCTTGTCCAGCATTCCCCTTCAGATATCTGTGATCGCTGTGATGTTTATTAATAGCCATGCCTATAATTAGGCATGGAGATCACCGTCTCATTAGCGGGTTTCTTTGGGCGTCAATTTAACTTTAGTCTTTCAGTGCTTTTCAATTGTTGCTGCGTTACACATTTTTCCACATAAAAGCTGGATGTTTTGCTTGACCCTGGTGTTCGCCCCAGTCTCTACTATTGCATCTGTGTTTTAGCGAATTCAAATTATGTCATCCCTTCCTCGAGAAACTTTTTGCCACTTGCAGAAGGCATGGAATCTCGTGCACATGGCGTCTTTGTTGAAGATCAAATGTCACACACGGACGCTGGAGCACTGCTTAAACGTATGCAGAAATACTTGGTGAGTATTTTACTGGTTACTTGGAGTAATGCTTATGTTTCTTTTGACTTTCTGCATAGGCCAACCACCTTTCACAATACGACGCTGAGTATGCGGAGTCGGCATTCGCCATTCGTGTATGGCAAACACTAAGTCAACAGATCTTCCAATTTGTCAGCTCTGACTCCTCCATTTATCGAATGTATAATCCCTATTTTCTCTGCGGTCCTTTTACTTTGGTAGTTTCTATCTTTTGAAAATAGTTTTCTACTCTAGCTAACTTCTGATTTTCAGGACAATACAATTTCCTGTGAGATTCAAGACCTCACTGCTGCCGCTGATCTTGTGCTGGCAATCACCCCTACCAGGGTTCGACTTGCGCAGGTGATCGCTCCAGCTACAGACATCAATGTTCGACCGTCTAAGGGTAAAGGCAAGGCCCACACCCCTTCTCCTTTGTTTTCTCCCCATCCGAGGCTCTCCGAGATTACTTCAGCTCTGTCTAAATAATTGTCTGCCCTTCTGAAGTCCTTTCAGTTTTTCCCCTTTTTGGTAGAGTACCTTCCAATAGCAAACTTCTTAGTCTATTATTGGTTTGGTGTTCCCTCTTATTACCCAGTACGAAGTTTTTAATGAAGACGTCTTTTGCCGTCCTGGCGATCGCTTTGTTTGGGCAATCACCATTACAGGTTTTTAAGACTTTTACTCATCTTCATCTGAGTGTAAAGGAGCATGCTCAAAGGCCATGTCTTTGAAAGGCAAGGACTGGTCATCAGGGCCGTCTATTATTTTTCTTAGACCTTGTTTAGATATATCAATGAGGTCCGTAACAGAGCTGGGGATCGCTATCTTCTCTAGCAAAGTAAGGTACTACCCTAAAGGCTGCTACCTTGCTCTGCATAACTGCTCCATTCATTTCTGCCACCACATACAAGCCTCCCTAGTCTGCCTTATTACTATCATAGGTCCTAGGTATCTTGGTTTTAACTTCTTATTTAAGAAAGATTCAACTCCTGAATTGCGTACTAATACTAGGTCTCCAGGCACAAAATTATAGTCTTTAATCACTGCCTGATTATCTTGTTCATATCACAATACGGCTTCATATTTTTGCTTATCTATATGAGTCCACATAGAGGCTACATGTAACTGGTGTTTCGCTAAGGCTTGAGTGCGGAAAGCGATTAAGGCTTCATTGGTCATTACCCCAGTAGGAGGTTTGACTAGCCATGTTGCTTCCTTGACGTCTAATGGGAGAACAGGGTTTGCCCCAGTGACCATAAAGTATGGCAAACATCTGTGTACTTTACAGTGCCCCCATATTCCGTTGGACTCCAACGGACTTTCACTGGACCCAGCCAATTCCAGTGGACAGTCCATTGGACTTGACAAAATTCGCTACCAGTCCAGTCAGAGTCCAGCCAAATTCTGGTCAAAGTCTGGTCAAGTCACTTCAAGACAGAAAACAGGTGGACTGGCCGGACTGTCCAGTCCATTGGACTTCTGTTGGACTTCCACTGGACTTCCACTGGACTCTCAGCACTTAATTAGACCAGATCCAAGAGTGCTCTGTCCAGTGGAGTCCAGTGGATGTCCAGTGGATGTCCAGTGGATGTCCAGTGGACTGTCACTGGTTTAATTGCAGACTTGGGAGGGGAGTTAGGGACAGCAGCAGTGTTCTTAGAAGCTTTGGGAGCCATATTAAGGAAGCTAGGTCACTAGGATAATACTTCAATCTTATCTTTGATTCATGTAACAATGTAATATAATATATTGAAAACTATATACTACATTATTATCTGACTTTGTGAATTTCACTAAGTCCAACTTTAATTTCACATGGAATGGAATCCAATTGGATTCCAATTGGAATACTTTAATCTTAGCTTAAATTTATGTGACAATGTAATATAATATATTAAAAACTATATACTACATGATTATATACAGGTAAAAATAAAATAAAAACATAATAAAAAGAAACAAAAAAGAAAAAAGAAAGAAAGAACAGAAAAAGGGGGCAGAGGGTACAATGGTGGTGTCGTTGTCCGTGTTATCGACGTTGTGGTCGGCCGTACCAATTATTTTATGTGTCGGTGTTGCCGTTGGTGTTGTTGTCGACCGTACCCGCTGTGGTACATGTCAGTGTCATCATTGGTGTCGTCCATACGTTGTGGTATGTGTCGCTGCTGTTGTTGTGTGTTGGGGTTGTCTCTGTCATCCTCGCTGTTGCCATGGTGGTACGTGTCATCGCGGTCCATACCCATTCTGGTATGTGTCGGTGTCGTCGTCCACCGTGCCTGTCCTGGTACCCATCGGTGCCTTCGTCACGGTCGTTGCAGTCCGTACCGCAACAGGTAGTGTCCGTGTTGTCGTTGTGTGTTGTCGTCGGCCCTGTCGTCCTGGGCCTTTGTCATCGCTGTGGTGGTATCCGTTGGTGCCATCGTTGCGGGTTGTCCTCGTGCTCGTGCTCGTCCTTGCCGCCATTCTCATCCTCGTCCTTGCCCTTGCCACTGTCCTTGTCCTTTGCTCTCACCGCTGTCCTTGTCCTTTGCTCTTGCCACTGTCCTTGTCCTTGTCCTTGCCCTTGCTGCTGTCCCATCCCTTGCCCCTTGCTGCTGTCCTTGTCCTCACTCTTGCTGCCATCCTCGTCCTTGCTCACTGCTGTCCTCATCCTTGTTCTCGCTCTTGTTGTCCTCATCCTTGCCTCTCTTGTCCTCGTCCTCACTCTCAGCTGCTGTCCTCATCCTGCCCTCTCCGCCGTTCTTGTCCTTGCCTCGCCACCGTTCTTGTCCTTGCCCTCGCCACCGTTCTTGTCCTTGCCCTCACCACCGTTTCTCATCCTTGCCCCTCGCGCCGTCCTTGTTCTCGCTCTCAGCCCTTGCCACCGTCCTTGTCCTTGCCCTTGCTCTCGCCCTTGCCCTTGCTCTCACCCCTTGCCCTCACCCCCGGCCGTTTCTTGTTCTTGCTCACCGCTGTCCTTGTCCTTTGCCCTCGCTGCTGTCCTTGTCCTTGCCCTCGCTGCTGTCCTTGTCCTTGCCCTCGCTGCCATCCTTGTCCTTGTCCTTGCCCTTGCCCTTGTCCTTGCCCTTGCCTTTGCCCCTTGCCACCGCTCCTTGCCCACGTCCTGGTCCACGCCGGTGTCTTGGTCCTCACCATCGCGATCCTTGTTCTAGCCGTCGTCTCGTGGTCC
>JAJIRX010000295.1:0-21862 GCA_023853785.1 Psilocybe azurescens | reverse complement strand
CTTGTCATTGTGTTCGCGGTTGACCTCGTCCGAGGTCCGTTGTTGCTGTCATTGTCGTTGTCGTTGGTGTGGCCATTGTGGTTGTCGTCATCCTCTGTCGCGTCGGGTTGGCTGTCGCCTGGCTCCGACCAACGAGGTGGTGGTGGTGGTAGTCGGAAGAAAGGTTGGGGTCGTTCATTTGATGGTTGTCGTGCTGATCAGCCAATGCTGGGCGGCGCATCACATGTGCTTGTGAAATTTGATCCTGTGGACTGAACAAAATACAAAATTGTATCCATAGGGAGGCTTGGCTCCCAAGTGTATTTAACTATTGTTTCATTTAATTGTTATTTCATAGAGTTTATTTCCATAGATTTTACTCTTTATTTTTGCAATTAATATTAATAACTAATGATCATACTTCAGATATTGTGTTAATTATTGCATCCAGTGGACTCCAGTGGATTCAACTGGACTCCACTGGACTCCACTGGACTGTGCTAATAAATATATTATTTGTTGTTGTTCAGTGAATATTTAAGCCCAGTCTAGTGGACTCCAGTGGACTCCAGTGGACTTGACTGGACTCATAATCCACTGGACTGAGACTGGACTGAAAATTTGGCAGGAGTCCAGTGTGAGTCCAGTGGACTCCAGTGGACTGCAGTCCAGTTCCAGTCCAGTGGACTGGACAATCTGTCAGCCAATTTGGCTGGACAGAGAGTCCACTGGAGTCCACTGGAGTCCATATGGATTGTGTGGGGGAAAGAAAAGACCTCATTGTGGACTGACCAGCATAATAACTAGATCTCAATTCAATCAAAAATTTGTGGCATATTCTCAAAATGTGCTTTGTAGAATACAAAAATGCTCCAAAGGGTATCCAGGAGTTGTGGGGCAGAATACTGGAGGAATGGGAGGAAATACCCAGGAAGACTATGTGAATTCAATCAATAGTATGTCTAGAAGAGTTTTAGATGTTTTGAAAGCAAAGTGGGGTCACACAAAGTACTGGTTTATATAGATACCCATATTCCAACAGGCTGTAAAGAAACTGTCTGGATGTGTTATTTTATAAAGTATTTAATAATAATAAATGAACTAAACAAATACAAACATATGCTATATCTCCTGAAAGCTGTGATCCAAGGCTTTCTAGTGCATTTAAATCATATGATTTCATTAAGATTACATGTTATTATAGTCAGTTTAAGTTCAATTTTAAAAACATCCAGACAGTTTTTGAGTCACTGTATATAGAGCCTGTCTCCTAAAATATAAACATGTATAGCACACGCAATTCTCATCCGTTTATGAAATGTTTAGTACTTTTAGAATTGTAAAATTTGGGACAACGTATTTTTGTAACAATTACATCAAAAAATAAATTTCTGATAGTGAAATACGCATTTTTGTATAATTCTTTGATTATATGCCTAAGTTATATAAAATAAACTGGATATCCATGTTCTACTCATTTTCCGATTCTAACAATACCAGATTTGTTGTGATACAATGTCATATAGCTGCGCAACGTGTGTTGCAATTGCCACATGCACAGCATGCACGGCCATTCTGGCAACTTGGATGTGGTTCTCCGATGGTGGCGCAGCAACTTCCACAGGGCAAAAATGCGGGTATCCATTGCCATGTCATCTGTTTCTTCTTTCCTTCCCCCACTTTTCCCCCCCCAATCTTTTTCTCCCTCTATTCTTTCCCTCCCATTCTTTTCTCCCCCATTCTTTCCTCCCCATCTGCTTTCTTTCTGTAACCACAACAATCCCTCCATTCCACTATGCCCTCCACCACATGTTCGGAGCCAACTGTGTTGTGTAGCAGCTACATACGGACCACACTGTCCCCTTCCAAGCGCAAGAGGTCAAACACGGACAAAACTATGCACAAGCACCCCAAGGACGAGACCAAGGATGTGGACAATGAAGGACACAAACACAAACACCAGGACAAGGGTGAGGTGGTGGTGGAGAAAGCGAGAAGGGGGGACGAGAGGGAAGAAAGCACAGGAGAAGAGGGGAAGGGCATCCGGTACATATCCAGCAACCCCCATCTCTCCCCCAGCTAACCCACTACTCAGGAAAATGAAGCGCAGACAAAGTCGCGAGAGGAAGCGACCGCTTTCGCAGTTGCAAAAGACACAAAGTGTGTAACCCCCTCCCCCCAAGCTTTTTTTTTACATTTAATTATGAGCTGCCCCACTGTAGGAAAACTGAGCGGGCACTGGCTTGCAGCGGGCATGCGGTTGCCCCACCTGGCCGCTCCCACTCTGCGATGTTGCCCCTGCCTGCTACCACCACCTTGACCTAGAGCCATCACAAATGACAGTCGGACAGGAAGCATGACATGGACACCAATGCGGACACCATAAACACCTTTGCCACCACCCCTTCTGTATCCAAACCTGCTGATGATACCATGGGCAATGACACCTGTGCCCCCTTTCTCAGGCCTATCCCTCACCTTTACCTGGTAATGTACTACTTCATCATCTTATGCCTGGTGTGGCCATGAGTGGCTCCAACCTCGCTGGCCCCCACTTTCCCTTCTGTGCTCCTATAACCCTTGACCAGAGTAATGCAGCACCCACTGCCACTCTTGATCTGGGTGTTTCAGTTGAGGATCCACCTTGTGCCCTTGATTGGTCAGTACCTGATCAAGGTATCTTATTTATGTATTATTTGATGTATTTGTATTTAGTTTGTTATATAAAAATTTGATATTATTAAAACTGTACTTGAAATCTGATCAGAATTTCTCACTGAAAATACTACTTAAGATATAGTACAATTCCACTTAGAATCAGTTGGAATCCACTCAGAACCAGTTGGAATCCACTTGGAATCCAGTCCGAACCAGTCAGAACCAGTCAGAATCCAGTCAGAATCCACTCAGAATCCACTCAGAATCCACTCAGAACCAGTTGGAACCACTTGGTATCAACCGGTTCTGGCTGTTACCTGTGGGGCACTGTAAAGTACTGCATAGACCTACCTTATTTTTCTTGTTCTTGGTCAAGAGCGGTCCACAATGAAGTTGTGATCTGTACTTGTTGAGATTCACTTGAATCCAAGTCATTCAGATGACCTTGACCACTGTCTAATCAAGCTTTCAGTTGTGCGAGCTGGGCATGCATATTAGCCTGATGAACATCGGCAAAACCGCAAAAAGAATATATTGGAATGCAATGCCCTTGAAAGGCAACAAATGGCGCTTAAATGCCCAAAAGGCATGGTAAAGTGAAACAAATAGACTCCTTATTTGTAAGTCACGCCTAGAATTAGCTAAAAATAAAACCTTGGTAGTCCTTGTAAGGTAGCTTAAATCTTTGTTAACCTTGCATGACAAAACAATTTTCCACAGCCACCAAGGGGCCAATTTACAGTAAAATATTAGATCATTTAATGTTGCTATAAAATACATAGCACTCTTCCCATATAACTCCAATTGATTATTCAGATTATCAGATTATCACATTTAATTGAAATGCCTTTTACCAGGATTGAACCACCACCTTCGTGAGAACACAATTAAATACCTATTCTAACTACTACACTAATACGTCATTACTGTATATAAGTACGTGACAGTCTATGTCACTATCTAAAAAGCGGCCTATCTGGGAGAGCCAAAATAATTGATAGACAATTAAATCTCGTACCAATGTTTAGTGTATTTTACATACCAAACTTATACTTATTGTAACTTACAAGAATACAGAAAAGGTTGTCAAAAATGCAACGTACCTCAATGGTCCACCAAAAATTACCACTGAAAGTAAAGTTGAATAAATATTTGGCTTAAATTTAATACTGCCTTAATTCTTGCTCAACCAGTTCAAAATACTAGAATAATTAGTGGGCATAGTAACATAATACAATGTTTGTATGACTTTCCAAGGATGCACAAAGGTTTTGATCACCCATATATAGCCTCAAAATGATTGACTTGCCTGATATAGGCCACAATGTAATATATGGTTTTGTCGGTTTTGCCGATGAAGGATCATGAGCTGCATTTGGTGTATTTAAGATGGCATTGACAATGTACCAAAGATGTATCATAGTTGATTTTCAATTCACTGAATTGTGACTCGTGTTTCTTTTTGGCAGCACTCTACAGAACAAGTGTATTAGAGGTAAGAAGGAGCATATATCAATGAAGAGACAAACCAAAGCTTGCTCTTGCTGAGCTTGTAGTCTTTTTTCCCTCATTGACATATCATTACTGAGACCATTCAATCTGCTAATCTTCTGTCTCAACTTCTCTTGCTCAGCACTGTCATTTGCTGCCCGGTTCAAGCTGTTCATTTTGTTTTGTAGGCTGATGATCCATTGCTTGCCTTTGGCTAGTAATGTGTGCTTTTCATTGCCAAAGACTGATGAAGTGCTTGAATCTTGTTTCCAACCACAGTAATCTGGTTGTTGAGTTGCGCAAGCTGGTTTGGTGTACTCTTCGTGTTTGTTCCAAAGTTGTGAAAGCATATGTTCCAAGTCCTTAGACTTCTTTTCTTGGTCCCAAAGTTTGGTGATGGCCTTACTGAAGTTGACTTGTTGATTGTTAATGGTAACATTTAAGCCTTTGGACACTTTTTGTACTCAGTGATTTCAACTTGAGTTTTTGGTGTTGTGCTTCCAAATCATTTTTGCCTTTTCCAATTGTTTCTGGGGATTGTCTATGAGCTTCTGTTGAGAATTGGACAATTGGAAAATTGGCAATAAATACATATACTGTATCAGAGAGGAAAGAATAGACAGACTTTTTGTTGTTCCTTATTGAATGAATCTGTCATCTTTGCTGTTGCTCCTTAAGTTGGTCCTTAACCTGGAAATGTACAAAATAAATGTCAGAATGTATGGACTTTAACTTGACATATGTGATCTTTAACCAATTGATCTCTCATTAATTGTGCTTTATCTGGTTCTACAACTTTGACTTTTGTTACATGGTTGTCAGTAGCAGGTCGTTTCCTGGAGTTGTCTGCCCTTGAAATACCACAGGTGGTTGATTCTAATGGCCAAATAATGTACAAGGAACTCTGGATATGGCAGAACCAGTAGCCATATTGTCCAAATTTACAGAATGATTATGATCAGGCACACCATTTTCAACTCCATCAGACTGAGGATGGCCTGTTTGAACTGGAACTGATTGAACAGTAAAACATGAAAAGCCAGTATTGACAGTTGATCGAGAGGGTTCAGCATCAGTGCGACCACCTCCAGAAGTTTTGGATAATCTGTAGATGTATCCATCATTGTGGATGGGGCATGTGTACTGTCATGATTTCCAACTTCACTGGATTGAAGGTGACTAGTATTAAACCAGAACAGGATGGAAGATTGTGCATTGGTGCTGGAGTTCCCAAAATGAGTAGACCGTGGAAGGTCAGCATTAGCAACAGTAGATAACTGTCCATTCTCATTGGGAGCCAATCGACAGGGCCCGGTATCAGCTAGTACGGTGGGGCGCATTGGTGGGCAGATAATCTGCAGATGTATCCATTGTTGTTGGTACCGACTGGAGGTGCAAATAATGAAGTGAGTCTCTGGGTAAAGTTTGCTGCCATAATACTGGCAATGGTTGGGAATGAATGAGTGATAGAGGATTTTCAGTAATTTATGGACATTTGGTTTAGATAGGGTCTTTGTGCACAACAAAAAGCTTTGTGAATACCGGAGGCACAAAACAAAAAAGGAGACTCACTTAAAGAGATATTATGGATCCCAGGGACAGCACACTAAACACCTGTATCTTTCTGAGTAACTTTGCGCATCTACCTCCCATCCTCTCTGTTGTCAAGAATGGTATTGGCATTGCAGACTTTCAAACCTACTACAAAAGTGAGACCAGGCAGTCTATAATAATCTGCCATTACTTACCTTTGCTAAGGATGTCCAATTACTCATACATGCCCGATATTACAGGAGTACATCCAATCGAGTAGTCACTAAACAGGTCCACACATTAGCCAATAGAAGCAGTCAAAGTCCAAGGTTGGAGCTGTTGATGGGTGGAAATTTACTCCAACCCTACATATATGACAGGGTGGTGGTGATTGTAAACAGAAAAGGCAAAATAAGCCAATTCCATTTGTTCATCAAGAATCACAAGTGTCTACCATCCAACAAATCACTGAGGGATTGGGCAAATGGGCAGTGGAAAGGAGACATAGTAGCCTTCCAGAAAGGCCATCAACACAAGCTGATCAACCTAGCTCCAGGAAATGTAAAGTTAGTTGATTGCACTGTAAAAAGGTGAGTTATTGTTTTCAATGGCATAGATGAATACTGATCAGTACCTAGATTTCTGGAAACCATGGTGCAAAGTTGAAGGTTCCACATTCCAAGAAACCTGGTTTTCTTCAAGCCCTGATCATCCTTGATTCTTTACTTTTGTTCCACCCCTTAATTTGTTGTAAACTACTGGACATGTATAATGATTTACTGTAGCACACTTATCATAATCAATTCTACTCAATATCTGGCTTACTGAGCACCTTGCTTGTCAATGTGGTGGCAAGGGAGAGAAAGAAAAAGCATGTGAAAGCATCAACAGTGCTGTGATAGCATGCTGAAATTTTCATGCTGCATTGCCAGATAAAATCATCACACAACTGTTTGGCTTGAGCAGCTTGGAATTTTTGGGGTACATACAGACCTGTTCAACTTATTCTCACATTTTCCTTTTCACACTGACCATACTGTCCTCCTAGGTCTGATACTATAAATGCATCAACAGGTAAGTTTAGAAAGCAGTTGATACTTTATATGTTGATGAAAAATTGAATAATGTGATGAATTGAGTGGTAAACACTACAGAGAGCAGAATGAGAGTTTTTAAAAGTGTAGGTTTGTACCGTTGTATCCTACCCTGACCCTGACCCAGTGCCAATTATAACACAAAAGTCAGAGTGTAGAAACAGTAAAGTCTGAACATGAACACATATATTTCTTAGAATACAAGATGAATAGTGTATGTTATGTCTTCTTATATTGAACTTTCCATACTTACATCTTGGCCAAAGATAGATTCAAGAGTGCATCAGTTTCTGGACATGGAAGCTAATGTGGCCGAAGAAGGGATTTCTGATGAGGAGGACAAAGCAACAGAACACGACAGGGAAGGTAATCTTTTCTTCTTCTTGAACCTCATAACTCTTATACCAGTATTGACAGCCACACCTAGATGTGTTCATTGACGATGGGGTAGCCTTGGACAATAAACATTCTGATTTACTGGCTAATTTCTCAGTCCATCACCACAGCGAGGATGCCTTGGAACATCTTATATCACGCATTGATGCAAGAAGGAATGCCTCTAGCCATAGAAGATATGCTGCTGATGATGTACCGGAGACAACCCTTGACAGAGCTTTAGTCTATATTTCTAAAGAGGGGATTATCCTCTGTGGCACGTTGAATGTTGAGTGTGCACATTGTTATTCACACTTGGGACTCTCTGAATTTACTAACTGACACCTGACAGTTCAGGGTTGAAGATCTAGCTGTAGTCTCTCTGCTAAGCACTGTTACAGAGCATCATCAAGTCTGTTCAGCCTTCACTCAAGGTTCTGTACATGGCTGCATCTATATTGAATGCATGATGAACAAACACCTCATCAAGCTTCTTCTTCTTACACCCAGTAAACTGCACAACAGGTTGGGCATCAAAAGTCAATTGGTTGATTCTTCAAAGTATGCAAGACTGTTTTGGATGAGGGATGGACATAAAATTGCTGAGGTCAGAAGTTGGGTACTTGTCAAGAAAGGCCTTTTAAAGGGAGATGTTGGGATCATGTCACAAAAAGCTCCTTGGGTGCTTGTATTCTTCTTATTCCTCAACTGGATACAACATCACGGAACCCACTCAAGCAAAAGCATCTACCATTAGACTGATAGCAAAGCTCTTCGACACTGACTATTTTGGACAGCTTCTCCCAAACAACATTGTGGGCCATAAGCATGGATGATACTCCTTTGGATGGTTGGAATTAGAGCAAGGCCTTCTAGCCAAAGACTTTGACTACCAGTCATTCACAGTTGACGTGAAGAGGACTTGTCACTCCCCACATGTTCTGATCAGTGCTGATCAGAAATTGAGATTTTCCAATCAGTTCTGATTAGCAACCTAAAACACTTTTCACCACCCAAATGGCCTGCAATTGCCCAAATTTTTGGCTGAACAGATCAGATCAGATCAGATCAGAAAACTTGGAACTGATCAGCTAACTCAGAAACTGAGTCAATTATTTTCAACAAAAACTGAGCAGTACTACTCAGCTCCAGGTCAGATTATCTGTAATAAAATAAATGTCACATACCAGGAATTAAAGGATCTGCACCTAATTTGGTACTGTCTGCAGTAGATACAAAGAAAATCTTTGTTTGAACTGAGCATTCAATACTCAAGTAAGAAAATAAAAAATACATTCATTAAAAATTGAACGCAGGGCTACAGACAAGTCACATAACTTGAACTTTACAGTATTTTGCATATTGAACATGCTGACATAATTTTTATACAATGAGATAATTACAGGCATGTTGCTCTCAAATTTCTGATCATTTTGATATATAATATGTGGATATAGCTTGAGAGAAAGTGCCAGGATATATTATTGGGTGTTGTAAAGAATGGTATATAATTCATTAAATGTGGAAAATAACACAAGCAATAATAGTGTAGTTGGTAAAGCATATATAGAATTAATATATATAAAGCTGTTGGTTCAATTTCTGTTGTATGTATTTTATAATTTCGCATTTATTAGAAATATCATGTGACTTTGATAGATTATATAAGAGCTTATGTAATGCTGACTAAGCACAAATATCATGTGACTTAAGCACTTGCAGTTTATTATGTCTGTATATGGCAATTTCTGAGTAGACCTGTGCAGAACTGTATAGATCTGTTCAGATCTACTCAGATTTGCTCAGGACTATGCAGCGCAGAGTAGTGCTGATCAGAGCTTGTGGGAGAGTGTAAAGTACTGATTTTTATGGTGGATATGTTTTTATAAACTCAACTCAGGACATACAAAACTATTACATGATTCATGTTTTTATAATGTGAATGTCATCTCAATACAATTGTTTTTGTGATTAAATAGCTTTGGCACACATGAGCTGTGATAAAATAGAAATAATGTAATGAGTATGACAAGCTAAAGAGTGATTGTGAGAATATTACAGATTAACTCACGCTTATTAGCATTTCAAGATGAGTTTTGGATACCTGAATTTGATACAACACCTTTTATGTCTGCATTCAACTGTACCAAATTCTCTTGTAAAAGCATGACAATTGTTTTATGACCTCCAGTAGATGCAGCCTGGAGTGCATTGTCATACTGTCCTCCTTGTGCACTCACATTTGCTCCATTTTCTAGCAGCAACTTGACAATTGCTTCATGGCCATGATAACATGCAGTCTGGAGTGCACTGCCATACCGTCCTCCTTCTGCATTTATATCTGCTTCATTTTCCAGCAGCATCTTAACAATTGCTTCGACCTTGATAACATGCAGCCTGGAGTGCATTGCCATACTCTCCTCCTTGTGCATTTATGTCTGCTTTATTTTCCAACAGCAGCTTGACAATTGCTTGATAGCCTTGATAACATGCAGCCTGGAGTGCATTGCCATATTCTCCTTCTTGTGCATTTATGTCTGCTTCATTTTCCAACAGCAGCTGCTTCATTTTCCAACAGCAGCTTGACAATTGTTTGATAGCCTTGATAACATGCAGCCTGGAGTGCATTGCCATACTCTTCTCCTTGTGCATTTATGTCGGCTTCATTTTCCAGCAGCAGCTTGACAATTGCTTCATGGCCATAATAACATGCAGTCTGGAGTGCATTTCCATACTGTCCTCCTTGTGGATTCTCATTTGCTGTATGTTTTAGCAGCAGCTTGACAATTGCTTTATGGCCATAATAACATGCAGCCTGGAGTGCATTGCCATACTCTCCTTCTTGTGCATTTATGTCTGCTTCATTTTCCAACAGCAGCTTGACAATTGCTTCATGGCCTTGATAACATGCAGTCTGGAGTGCATTGCTGTACTGTCCTTGTGCATTTATATCTGCTTTATTTTCCAGCAGCAGCTTGACAGTTGCTTTATGGCCTTGATAACATGCAGTCTGGAGTGCATTGCCATACTCTCCTCCTTGTGCATTTATATCTGCTTCATATTCCAGCAGCAGCTTGACAATTGCTTCATGGCCTTGATAACATGCAGTATGGAGTGCATTGCCGTACTGTCCTCCTTGTGCATTTATATCTGCTTCATATTCCAGCAGCAGCTTGGCAATTGCTTCATGGCCCTGATAACATGCAGTCTGGAGTGCATTGCCATACTGTCCTCCTTGTGCATTTATATCTGCTTCATTTTCCAGCAGCAGCTTGACAGTTGCTTCATGGCCATAATAACATGCAGCCTGGAGTGCATTGCCATACTCTCCTCCTTGTGCATTCACATTTGCTCCATTTTCTAGCAGCAGCTTGACAATTGCTTCATGGCCATAATAACATGCAGCCTGGAGTGCATTGCCATACTGTCCTCCTTGTGCATTCACATTTGCTTCATTTTCCAGCAGCAGCTTGACAATTGCTTCATGGCTTTTATAACATGCAGTATGGAGTGCATTGCCATACTGTCCTCCTTGTGCATTCACATTTGCTCCATTTTCTAGCAGCAGCTTGACAATTGCTTCATGCCTTTTATAACATGCAGCCTGGAGTGCATTGCCATACTCTCCTCCTTGTGCATTCACATTTGCTCTATTTTCTAGCAGCAGCTTGACAATTGCTTCATGCCTTTTATAACATGCAGCCTGGAGTGCATTGCCATACTCTCCTCCTTGTGCATTCACATTTGCTCTATTTTCCAGCAGCAGCTTGACAATTGCTTCATGGCTTTGATAACATGCAGTCTGGAGTGCATTGCCATACTGTCCTCCTTGTGCATTCACATTTGCTCCATTTTCTAGCAGCAGCTTGACAATTGCTTCATAGCTTTTATAACATGCAGGCATGGAGTGCATTGCCATACTGTCCTCCTTGTGCATTCACATTTGCTCCATTTTCTAGCAGCAGCTTGACAATTGCTTTATGGCTTTTATAACATGCAGCCTGGAGTGCATTGCCGTACTCTCCTCCTTGTGCATTCACATTTGCTCTATTTTCTAGCAGCAGCTTGACAATTGTTTCATGGCCATAATAACATACAGCCTGGAGTGCATTGCCATACTCTCCTCCTTGTGCATTCACATTTGCTCCATTTTCTAGCAGTTCGCTTGACAATTACTTCATGGCTTTTATAACATGCAGCCTGGAGTGCATTGCCATACTCTCCTCCTTGTACATTCACATTTGCTCCATTTTCTAGCAGCAGCTTGACAATTGTTTCATAGCCATAATAACATACAGCCTGGAGTGCATTGCCATACTCTCCTCCTTGTACATTCACATTTGCTCCATTTTCTAGCAGCAGCTTGACAATTGCTTCATGGCTTTTATAACATGCAGCCTGGAGTGCATTGCCATACTGTCCTCCTTGTGCATTCACATTTGCTCCATTTTCTAGCAGCTGCTTGACAACTGCTTCATGACTATTATAACATGCAGCCTGGAGTGCATTACCATACTGTCCTCCCTGTGCATTCACATCTTTTGTTTGCTTTATCAAATCTTTTAAAACTTGCTCCATTCCAGATAATGATGCATAATATAAAGGAGTTTGAATTTTATTTTTCTTTAAAGAAAATTTTGTTTACGTATCTCCAGAATGCATCAATATTGTGGATTTGTACCATTTGATAAACACACTTTCACATGTGAATAGGCTAAATACCAGCTTGTACAGCATAGAATTCATTTTTCCTAATTTTACATGATTAATCCAATTCTGGGCTGCATATTCTGCAAGTGGAACAGATTGAAGCATATTCTTTGTTAAAGACTCCACATAATTGAATTGCAGAAGGTAGATCACACAAATTTCTGCAATCTTTGAATGTGAAATTTCTTTGTTAATCTCAAAACCCTCACTGACAGCAGTAGACAGAAGATGTTCTTTAACAGAAAAATGAGAGAGCTTGATGATACCTGTTTAATTTATCAATACATGTATAAATCTAAGATTATAAAACATTTCTTACTGACCATTTGATTCAATAACAAGACTTGAACACCTTGTTAACAAGTCATGTGGATTGTTGTACCGTTTTTAGAGTTAAAAACAGGACCATCTTGAACATCAAAATCCACTGTTACAGTTTCAGCAAGCTCCACAATATTCATTGGACGTATTGAAAAAGCCAACCACTGAAGAAATGTCAAAGTTTCAGCAAGATATTTCTTGTCAATTGTCTTTAAGATTTGGTTGTAAATCTCATTTAGACCATCTGGCAGCCTTGCTAATTGCTTCATCACAGCATCTTCACTATAACATTTTGCCAGCTCCTGGAGTTGTAAAGCCATCCATCGAAAACTAGTATCCAAAAACATAGCATCAGTTATCAATTGTAATATGCAAATCTATGCACAAAAATAAAACATACGATCCATCTGCTTTTTCATTCAATTGAGTTTTGATTTCATTTTGACTCTCTTGACTATACTTCTTAAACTTTAAATCCATTTGGACATTCAGAACATTATCAATATCCTGTTTTGTTGCCTCTGCAATATCAATCACAGCAAGAGACAATTGATTGAATTTGTTTTTAATGTCTTTGTTCTGGTCGACTAGTGACTAAAATGTGAATATTTATCACTGATTGATTAGAATTTTCAACAAGTCTAGAAATCCAATCCAAGGTTTTTGCACGATCAGTGCATTCATCAAGTGCATCAATGATGATATAAGCATCAGAAAACTGATCAAGAATATCTTGAAGAATTTTCTGAAGCCGATTAACTGAAGGCTGATGATGATCACCACAGTGTTTGTACAGAGTTTCCAAAGTTTCAGGTAAACCACCATAGTGGTGAGAGAACTGTATGATAAGAGATCGTATAAAATTCTCATGAAGTTGTAATGCACTTTGAGAATCCCTTCCATCAAAGAAAAAATAGGCAATCACAAGATGTGGTTCCTTCTCAGAAAGTGTTTTAGTGACTGAAGAACTACAGAAGCAATTCATCAATCCATGAAGCCACAAATATTTACTGTCTATAGTCAAAGCTGCAAGCAGACTTACCATAAAATAGTTTTACCACTTCCAGCTATTGAAATTGTCAGCAAATTAGTTGGAATAAATTATATAAAACCTTACACTTTCCCTTAATCCACAGAAGCCCTGAGGTTTCTTGCCATCTTAAAATTGCTCTCCTTCAAGAAACCAAAGACAGGTGCCAGCTTGATGTTTTTCATCTGCTTCATTCAAATTCCTGGAGCTATCAGGTGCAGACAACCATTTGCAAATCTTAGTTGCTAAATCATTGGATGAGTTAATTTTTAAATGAACAAAAAGTGGAAATTACCTAATGCATCATCCTTGATTATATTTAATGTCTGAACAATAACACCCATATTTTGACCTATATCCAGCAATGTCAATTCAAAAGAATACATTAAGGCATATCAGCAAAATTATACCAATTTGTTTAGTTTGAGCATGTGTATCAATACCAATCCTAAGGGCAAGCCTGTCTTTGAAGAGATGCATTTGGTTTGACATTGCAAAATACGTGATTTTAGATCATCAGATAGTTTTATCTTAGCAGTCCGCTCTGCAAACAAACAGTCTTTAAGTGTCATACAAACTGGAGAGGAGTAGGATTTAATTACTCAAGAAAGATAATTTTGTATACTCATAAATGAGTGAAGCGACCTGTAGTGATTGTCGACTGATCTCGTCCTATAACACTGTCTGTACTTTGGAATCTGGGGAAGATCAGGAACAGCGGCCGCAGTCCCCAACATCTCACGCAGCGTGTTGGCCAGCTCTTGTATCACTTCATCCTGCACGTCAGTTTCTTGCAGTATCTGTTCAAAATCTACAGCTTGTATCAATTTGTTTGATGTATGGTAGAGTATTGACCTTATAAACACCGGAAACAACAACCCAGGAAGCGCTGAGTACTGGATGTACCTGATCAATACAGTCAGCCGTTATTCTACATATATTATTCAATGTCGAACCTGAGAAAAGTTATCCATAATGGCCTTGATCAACCGCAACGCTTGCCCGATTGACGAAGAAGTGTTTAGAACACCTTCCCTTTTTTGAGCTTTGAAGCGCTGTTATCAACCTCCTTCAGCAGGTTCTCGATATCATCCTCTGATTTGGGAACGAGGGACAGGGCTATCTTCATTCTGAGAGGTACAACGAGCCCATTTTCATTTGTCAGATCAAAGCAGGCATCTATATAATTTATAAATCATTTTCAATACCAATCAGACAGAGCAAGGCGAATATTTGACGCACCATTTGTTATCATATCCACGACTTGAGTCTGGCCAAGCCGGCCTACGCATTTGTCGGATATGAACTTATGGTATTGGTAGATCGCGATTTCAATCTTTGACGACGGCGCAAACAAGCTGATGGAGTCCAGAAGTGAGCATCGATCGAAGTCGATATCTATACAAGCAGTACTCACATTTCATTTCCTGAAGTCCATTCCCATCTTAGGCCCGAAGCAGTATGCTTGATCTTTGTGGATATCACCACTGCCTTTCGGTCATCGACATCGAGCTGGACATAGAATCGAGATCTCTTCCAGCCTTTCAAGGTGCCTTCCACTTCGATATCTAGAACAGGTGAGTGCATAACACCGACATAAGAATGGCGTGCTTACTCCCTAAAGTGGCACTGAGTGGATTGAGTGGATTATCGGGAGACATGGCTGAAGACTACGTGGGTAACGCAGGGAGATGGGGGAGCAACGTTGAATCCGATACCACGATGTGGGAATGTTCTGTGTCACTGCCTCGAGCACAGCATCGTGTCCAAGTGATAAAATTAGTGCCCCAGTGATTGGTCGGCCCTCTGGTCGCTGCAAATGAAAGAGATTGGGGAGCTGATTGCCGTTCTTAAATAAGAACGGCCTGTTGCTGTCTATATGAACGGCGGCCAGACCTTGAAGGACGATTAACTGACTGAAGTTAAGGCGGCCCAATATGAGGTTGTGGGCTGCTGCTCTACAAAAATGAGCACAAGAACCCTCAGGATGTACTTAGCGGTGATGTTGCACACCGTGGCTGCACGATGATATGTCGGAATCGTCCGTGACATGATTGTGACTATACCATACTTGGGCGGAATCCAAGCGGAATCTCAACCGCAACGTTCAACGTCATCTACCAACTTGCTACCGACAAATGTCCCAAATGTCCCAAACGTCGCAGTCACGCAAAACATTCACGGTAAGACAAGGTCTTTCAGCTGAAAACTAAATTGCTGGACATAAAATTAACAATGGTCATACTGAACGATCGTAGTAGACGCGGTTCCGATGACGTAGTTGTTGAACGTTTGAACGCGAGTGCTGAGTTGAGGACCGTCCACCAGGGCTGGTGCTGGGCAACACCATGTTGAAAGGTCCTGGAAGAATTCGGATACCATAGTTTGTTGAATCTTTTTCATGACGGTTCCAATCACATTTTTAAAGCAGCTAGGCCTTCTCCATCGTCAGGTTATTAACTTCGCCCTCTGCGTCTTCACGGTCTCCGAAATATCTTCAGTGAATACCGCCAACTTCTTCAACGCTCTTCTACCATTAACATTCAGTGTTCTCGTCAACCCAGTCAACTATCGTCGGCTTCCAGTCATCCGGATGATGGAAACGTATCAAAGGCTCCAGTAACAGCCATTTTATGCATGTTTTGTGACATGAAGTACTAAATTCGTCTCTCCGGCAGGCTTCGGTGAAACCCATGAAGCCATTGGCCAGGCGGCAGAAATTCCCTGGCCGCATCATCATTCGAGAATACCCCTACGCCCGATCACAACTCAATATTCAGGAAATAACTTGTCCACTCCAGCACAGAGATCGCTTTCTTGTTCTTCTGTACGGACTCCCATCAATACCGCTTCAGAGACGCAACCATCACAAGCACAGGCAACGAGAGACTTATCACATTGTATTCAGTGGCGCCCGGGTCGTGGTGCTCTGTTTGACATTAGTACGACCCATCTATTCAATTCGTCGCCTTCTCTGTGCCCATCCCTTGGAACTGGACCAAGTTGACTTGTGGGTATCGTACCGGCCTGAAAGGTGGCCTGTTAGCTGCGTTCCACACGGTGTCCAGCCTGATCATCGTCTCTGTTGACAGCTATGATGCAATTGTATTCGATTTTTCCGCGAGCGATTTGTCGTATTATGCAACCTATATGATGGTTTGCTGCGTCGCCAGCGTCAACGCCATTCACATTCCTCGTTAGCATAAGCAGTAAACGCGTCACCAGGAAGGCCGTGCCTCATGGGTCTCAAGCATCTTCGTTTGCTCAGAATTTGCTTCTCTATCAGGTGCGTTCTCTTGTTGGATATCCCATCCTATTGGTTAAAATGATTGTATTCAATGATCAACCTAGATAGCATACCTACAATATATCGACAATGACAGTTATTTATGCGCCTGGTAACAGAACTACAGTAATTGTCCCAACTTCTAAATCGATGACGATGGACGTAGAGCCACCGTTATGGAAGCGGTCGTCGTCACACCTCTTGTTCGGCGTGCTAGTCCACCAGCAAAGAAATTGCTGGCTATGTTTCAAGCATGCTCCTGTCATTTGTCCAGAGAATGTCGCTAATCTACTTGTAGGAAAGAAATTCAACGCTCACAGAAGATCTCTCAGACTGTCATTAGTTCGGCAATGTTATTCACATCGTTTGGAACTTGAAGGAGACCTCGAGCAGGAGAATATTGGCACCCGACCTAGAGTAAAGTGGAAGACTCTCGATTATCGATGACATACCCCGCACAACTTCGATGGAATCTATGATCAGACGAAGAAGAGTCAGTGCGCTTCCTCGCGCTACTAAAATGACGGCACGTGACCTCACTTCCGAACGTTTGAACTTGAAGCTCGTCGACTTCGAAGGTCGTCTCAAGAGTCATCCCAAACTCATCATCAACGTCAACCTTCATCAACATACCAACACGATACACGACCACATGCCCGCTGTCGGGTCCTTTCCTCTCACCACGTCCAGATTGCGGCTTACTTACAACTTTTCAAGTTGCGTAAGCAACCGACTGGCCAGCCTGAAATGACCCATGGCCGCATGAATGATGCCGCCAAGGAGCTCGCCGGTGGAATTGGCCGTAAGAACTCTGGCGTCAATTCTGACAACATATTAGTCGAGCATAATTTACGATCGTTGAGTTTTGGGATGCCGCATCCTATCGGTATCAGATGCTGCGCGCTGCAGGTCGATAAATGTTTTCAGATTCGTCGGAGAATAGAGACAGGTGCCACATGGATGTTATTTAGGCAAAGTGGGTCTCTCTTTTAATTTTTGTACTTTCGTACATTCAATGGCATGTACCTAGGCTCTATCCCTACGTCCATTACGTCTACCAGCTTCTGAAGGGCGAACACGTTATTAGAACTCTATACCGACCCAGCCGGTGGCGACGGGTCTTATCCATTCGTCCCATTTGGCACATCAACCACCCTTCCACTCAAATACCAGCAGCAACAAGATGTAATGCTGCTTTTCCTTCGTCCTCGCGACCACGTCGACATTTCATACTTAAGTACCATCGACACGCTTGATTAAATTTCTCCAGAAATTTAGTCCCTCCACAAAGACAAATCGCAGAGCCGCTATCGGAGGACAACATCTGGAGCGTGAAATGTGCACAAAAGGATCTTGCGTCAATATCTTGGAAGGATCGCCGATTGGACCGATTGTTAGTCACCGAATAGTTCGCGCCTTTTGGACTCGATAATCAAATTGCGTGAATCCTACACTTCCTTCCATCACCTACCTGTTGATGTATTGATTTAGGCCCTACGAGACCGCATTGAATGTTCATGGCTGCGACTTGGGATCTACTGTCGTCGATCACGAAACTCACGATGTAGGAGTTTCTCATCGTGCCCGGAACAATAGCAAAACATTTTGCCGATGGCTTAAGTGCCTACAATGTTCTTACCACCGCCGTACATCTACCTCAGTGTGTGCAACATGCCTTTGTTTTCTTATTATTTTCGTACTTGCTCTACCACCGCATATAGGACAAATTTTGCGGGTAGCATCTAGTACACCTTGCACACAGCCCTCTCCCGCTGCCTTCGCCCGTTTGCATGTGAACACCAGCAGCTAATGGCAGTAGGAACACTTCTCGGCATTACTTGTTTGTCTTTTTCCATCACCTTCGTTGCAGATCACCTTGATCCCAAGGTTTCATAACCGGTGGGAAATTCGGGACTCAGGAAGAGTCATGGGCGTGGACCAACGTCTGCCTTATATGTATTCAATATTGTTTGATCTTTATGTTATTGTCGAGTTCTACCAAGAACAAATTATGAGCAACTTTACAGTGTAGTGTTTGGCTGGCTTCGATACTTAACGTGATTTCCCACACAATGCACTCGATATCGAAGTCGTGACTGCTAACTCGTCTGTTTCTCGACGCCGCTCTCGGATTGGCGTTCGAGGTATTAGTAGTCAAATAGTTGGTTTGTGAGCTTCCCTAAAACCTGAGCGAATAGCCGGAAAAGTACGTCTGGATTCGAAAAATTCAAAACTATCATCGCAGTTTTAGTGATCGGGTACGACAAATATTGAGACACTAAAATAACCCACACGACTCAGACAAAGTCCCGAAACATACTACGAACAACATTGACGGCTCGATGATCTCGTCAATGGTGAATAAAGCTACCTCGATTTTGGAGCCTAGCAGCCAGGAACCCAGTGACGTACAACCGACTGGACAGCCAGGACAGGATGTTTGGTCAACACGACAAATCCCAAGATCCTGGGCCAAACACAAACATAGCACACACCCTTCTCAAATGTGGCTAGTCAAGCGATAATGGTACGCTGGTGGCTATAGAAATAAACAATACAAATTTGAGGCGGAAAGACAATGTAGAAAAGTCCCATGAATTGGCTCGGAAAGTCGAGCGATTAAAAGGGTCGTTGTACTCGACAAGGGGCGAACAAAAGGGAAATCGAAACACACAAACGAGGCACTGAAGAATAACAACAGCTACTTGCACAGAAACATAAAATAAGCACGTCGCCAGATAGAGGCCGCGCAACAGCAGACAGGAATACAGAGAACATATCCACATAAAGGACCAAGAGAATGTCTTCTTCAAAGGAAAACTACGCGCATCTGAATCCAAAGTCGACGCGATGGCGAGGTTGCTGCAGGAACGAAATGCCGAGCTAAAGGGAGTCCACACGTTCTTGACCGCAGCCGACCTGTACTCTGGCGCCGATATCATCCAAATGGTCGAAGCGTTGAATACCGGCATTTTCCAGCTTGCTGCTTTTGGGGCCAGGCTGATCGAGGATGAGACGATGTCGGCCAGTTGTGAAGAGCGTGTCAGGAATCTGAAAACCAGTCAGCTCCCTTTGAAAACAATTTCTGAGACAATCGGGATAGAATTATGCACACATCTTGCCAACAAACTCACTCAAGTATGAACAGAAGATCCTCTACTGCTGCAGCTAGCAATCCAGGTTATTTGACGAATTGGTGCACACACATTCTGTGTGTATTTCCTGCAGAACTACAGAAGTCAGTCCTTGACAACATATACAAGAGGATAAAATCATTCGGTATGTCGCCAAATATATGCTGGTGCGTCTTTGATATTCTTATGGTAAAGTAGATGTTCAAGCATTGTCTGGAAGATGGAGAGCCATAACATGTGCCCAGATACAAGATCCCGACAGCAAAGGGATGTCGAGGCCACAGCAAAACCATCCGGTCTATGTTATACCTTTGTGGCTGGTCCTCTTCGGGCGCACAGTCGCATGAGTCGATAACGGTTATAGAAAATATGTTATTTGCCATCGTAAAGCAGAGGGCCCACTTGAACAGGGCGATCCATGAAGGGATAACGACCGCTGATATGGAAATTTTCATTCATAATCCGAGAGATTTATTTGACGGCGACGCCATGAACGACAGCTATGGCAATAGCATCAGCAATTCTGTGGAATGCGATGATGGGAAAAGAAGCCACGTACTTTGTACAGTCGGAATGGGCCTACGGAAGCCCGTGACAAATAAGGGAGAGCGACTAGGTCCTCGTATGAATGTGCTCCTGAAACCCAAAGTCGCGTTGAGCTCGGTTTTGGACGATCCCGTGGATAGTGACGATAGTGCATACCAGATTACTCGAGGTGTTGAGATGGCAGATGTTGGACGGGCTTGAGTTCGATGAGGTGGATGCGGAGTTTTTACATTGTTTTGTTCATTTTCTATTCCTGTTGAGAGAAACGAGTGTCAACCTTGTGAGGGTTATAATATGATGCTTTCCCGAGGAAATCGACATACCCCACTTGCATTCAAAGCGAACTAAATGCAAACTTGATTCGCAGTGATTCGCCTGCTATCAAATCTGCATCAGCTTCCATTAAGTCAACAGAAGCAAGGCAAGATCAGAGTGAAGTGGATCTAAGATGGCCCGAGCATTCTTGGACAAGAGTTGCTGTAAACACAACGTGTTGCGTAAATTTTCCTCACATGTATTCTGTAGTGATGGATGTAGGTCTCCTTGCATAACCTAACGCTACCCGTTATGAATGATTTGCTAACCAGACGTCGAGAGGGTGATGATATTGGATGCTTGTTCACCGCCTGAATGTTGCATAATACGGCCTCATCCAAGCCTGAATGTTGCTGGTTTTTGTGATCAGTTCAGTACATGAGATAGAGCTAAGTATTTTACCTATCCATCCTTGAACACTTGCAGATTGTTGGATTTTGGGACTTTGAGAGACATAGTTTTTGAAGAAGGTGATTAGAGACAAAACACGTTAGCAATAACCTTTTGGCACCCAAATATTTGACTGGAAAGAGCGGACTTTGGTCCACTATTACCTGCCGAAGCGATTGTGATGCGGCAAGGTATATAATATAAAATCGGAAACCAAACAAGCAACGCACGCGACGACTTGTCGCGTCGCACGTTCTTGCATCTTCTCCGTCGTTTCCTGCATCCTCCTTTCACTTTGAATTTTGAGTGTATACTACACATCCATCATGCAAAGATACGATACTGAGACTTGAAATGAGGACGGGGATTCTGAAGGAGAGAATGAAAGCTGTATGCACTGGTCTTTGGAACAAAGCTGCTAACGCGTACATGTTGCATGATATCATCGTAGCCGATCGTGCTTGCAAATTCATGGAAACTGCAGATCCGGGGTTCTGGATGGCCAGCATTATGTCTCACCGCGGGCATATAAACCGCACAGATACACGAATACCTGTAAACCCATCTCTTCGTCAAGCCATGTCAACCAGGCAGCCATACAGCGGCACCCAGCGCAAGCTTGTCCTCGCCTTTGACGTTGGGACTACTTTCATCGGCATTTCATACAGGTTAGTGCGACATCTACTCTGAATCTTTCATTTGAACTGTGGGTTCTTCTCTGCAGCATTCTGAATCCGGGAGAAGTCGCTGAGATTCAGGGTAACAAGGTGTATGTATTTTGTTTCGATTTTCCCTTCATGTCAGGTTCATTCACGATGCACTGAAACGCAGGTTCCCCGCTCAGGACCGTGTTGGTGGTGACTCAAAGATACCCACAGTTATCTATTACGATAAACGCGAAGAAGTGCGCGCTGTGGGTGCAGAAGCGAAGCGAGAGGCATCGAAGCCTTGATGCTGAAGACAAAGAATGGACAAAGGCGAATGGCAGGTTCTCTTTGTT